>PQXK01000155.1:0-91264 GCA_004786245.1 Botrytis hyacinthi | reverse complement strand
GGGGGGGGAGGAAGAGAAGATATGCATTGTATTTATTATCTTATTCACATCTTTTTTTTTTTTAGCTCTTGAGGTACATCTGGGGTGTAAGTTTTAAGCATAAATCAATCCAGCTATGTATTATTGGGCTATAACTATGAATAATGACACTGCTGTTCCACCTTCATGATGAATATTCTCGCTCTGAAACTGTCAAACCGAAATCTTCCAATCGAACGGCATTCATGAACGTCCCAGCTTCGAGGACCAAGTCTCCCAAGATGTGCTTGTCATCGGATATTTGTACTGCCAAGGTCGTCATGTCAACAACAAGAAAGAACGGCATCAACGGCACCAGTGATTTGTAAGGATAACGAGGCGCAGTTGTCCCCTTTTCAATGACACAAAAAGGTATGTCGATCTCTGTTGAAGAAATAGTCCAGTCGCAGATTTGTTTCAGAATTCCTAAAACACTTCTCCATACTTTTGATTCGTTCATTTCCTGCGATGAGAGGCAAATTTAACCACAAGCTTAGCTTTTTTTCGCACAGACATGAGGGTAGAGATGACTAGATCGTTTCGCAACACAACAAAGATGGATAATCTTCCGAATTTGAGGCTCCTTTCCTCACTCTAACCTTGTCTCAGTATTTGATAGCTTCCATAAAGTCTTGGGTTTTAGATGCTGGAATGCCGGATATAGATTTTCTGACGGCAAAGCAATTCCCGCATGGAGTCTGACATCAGATATTCTGAAATTCGGTTCCGATGATGCCAGTTATGCTTGAACAGATGAAAATTCGGCTTGGAATACTAAGACAAAAGCTTGAGAGTCTGATGCGAATTTTCTGATGTTGACGCTAGGACTTCCAGAACTGGTCATCTTCCATTCTAAAGCATGCATATATAATACACAATCCCATTTGTTTTTATAGTTTGCCATCAAATACTGTCTTCTAGAAACTAATAAAATATTACTTACCAACAAATAAATCACCATGCATTTCTCTCAATTCTCCGCAATTGCCTTGATGGCAGCTAGTCTCGTAGCCGGTGGTAAGTTGTGTGGATCTCCATTTTAAGCTTCACCAGCTAACAAACTCCAAGTTCCAACACAAGCACCCAGTGCTGCAGATGCAAAGGTCCATACCGTTGTGGTTGGTTCAAGCAACACTTCTCTTCTTCTATTCACCCCGCAAGAAATCACCGCAAAGCCTGGGGACAAGGTGGAATTCCAATTCCACGAGAGAAACCACACCGTCACACAATCCGCATTCGATTCACCGTGTCAGCCAATGGCCAATGCAATTAACAGTGGTTTCGTCCCAGCGGCGGCAAATCAAAGCATGATCACGACTTTCACCATGACTATCAATAGTACAGCTCCCATGTTCATGTATTGTGCGCAGGGAAAACATTGTCAAGCAGGAATGGTATTGACAATCAATGCATCGTAAGAGATTCTTATCCCACGCGAATCGGTCTATGTAGACTTTGACTGATTGATTATATAGGAATGGAACCCAAAACTTTGGGACATACAAAGACGCAGCAGCAAAAGCAACTAGTAATGTTCCGGCCGCGGCAGTGGGCGGCGGTGTCTTGGGAAAAATTGCGGCCGATAAAGCTACCACAGTTCCGCTGCGACGAATTTGAGGGAGAAAAGAGTCTGAGGCGGGTTCCTGGTCTGAATGCGTAATGTTAATTGTTTATTCGGGTTCGAGATGAGCTTTCCCATCGGTGGTTCTGGTAACCACGTGTTATGTTTCGTTTACAATACCCATTGTTTGTTTCTTCTTGTTTTCATTTATGTCACTTTGCTGTGTGTTCTCGTTGATCATGTCTGGAAATAAAGGGTCGTGGTTCTAGGGGTGGATATGGATATCAGTTCGCAGCTCACGCTTGAGTCTGCAAAAAACATTCTCGAAGGTTTCGCGGCTTTCCAGAGTTGCGAGGCTAAGAAATTTACAGGAGGGTGTGTGGCAAAGCTTCAATAAATGTACGATACATTCATGCGATAAACCATGTATAAGGGTTTGCAGTTTCAAACTGAAATCCGCACTGATCGTGAAAGAGGTCGCTGCTCTGATTAGTCATTGCTCAATGCCAAGACTCATATCCCCTTCCTAAATGACCTTTGACGTGTGGAGTATTTCCTCACTATAAGCTTTTCATTTGTCTATCAGCGTGCCAAATACTTGTCTTCTAAAAAGGCAGCGTTTGATACCCAGTTCATTACTGTAATTCTCGTTTTTGCAGCAAACATCTATCCACACACTTCATCATGACTTCCTATTCTGCCCTTCAATATACTCATGAGCAGATAATTCATTTCGTACTTCTCATAAACAATGAGTAACAGTCAATATTGAAAAATGAATGACATAAAACCCAGGAAAAAGTGCGCGCTGATACGAAGAACAAAGACAAACTTACTAGAATGTAAGCTCCCTAGCTCACAAGCTATACTTGAGGTTTCTAGAAAACCTACACCAGTATCCAAAAAAGAAAAAGGGAATTTAAATATGCTCTGAGAAGACTGCGGGATTGATTTGAAAGTAATCAAGTTATACTATTGAAACGAAAGGGTGAAAAGAGGGCTATCAACAAAATATTCATCCACTCGGGCGACTCCATCCCATGATCAAAACTCCTAGCCCACGGAGTGATTAAAACCCATAGTTATATATACAAGAAACCCAGTATTCATCCAAACTCCCTTGAGATCTATTCAGATCTCTCTCCTAAAGCTGCTCGTTCCTGCAGCCGTTTCCGAAGCAGGACTAGGCACTCTATCCCCATTTTCATCCCACCCACTCGGTTCACTTCCCAACACAAATTCCATGCTTCCTCCCTCCTCAAAAATGTCACTCCAAACCACCCAATTCTTATTCCAAGCAACACCGTTCACCTTCAAACTCTGTACATAGTAATTGGAATCCCCATTTCCGTCACCGCCTGTACTGGTTATGGTGAGTGTTTTGCGATTGCTAGCGGAAGATCCGCTGGGGCTTAAATCTATAGTTATGGATTCGAACCAGGGAGATGTGATTAGGAAATTGGGAGTCGCAGTGATGGGATAAAGACCAAGCATGTTCCATATGAGCCATGTTTGCATAGCTCCTGCGTCCGAGTTGCCGGGAAGACCAGTCGGAGAGAGGTTGTAGGTCTTGGCTACTTTTCGGGATTGGTAGATCGAGCGAGATTGGTTGTTGATAAAGTTGTAGAGGTAGGGGACATTAAATGTACTGAATTTTGTCAGTTAGTTGCTTCAGTGATTTTGTTTCGATTGATATAGAACATGAGATACATACACTTCATTTGTGCCATCAAAGATAATACCTCCTGGGTTGTTAGGATTCGCGCCAACAGTAAACATCGTTTCCAATCTCTTGTAAAATGTGGCATCTCCTCCCATATATTCAATGATAGTGTTCATGTCATGAACATCACCGAAAGAATAATGCCATGAGCTACCTTCATAAAATGGATCCCCCCAGTATCCAATATTAGTCAACGGATCCACAGCAACAAAAGGCGTTGAAGAACCTGCTGCTGTGCGAGGAACCACAAATCCTGAGTATCCGATAGAAGTCAAATTGGGATTCCAGTGGTTTCTCCAGTTTCGTGAGCGAGCTAGATATTTGGCTGCATCTTCTGTGTTTCCCAATCCATTGGCTACCTGATAAAGTGAAAAATCATTGTATGCATAATCCACTGCTCGAGAACCGGCACGACTGTATGTCGGAGTGATATAGCCATATTGTTTCCAATCAGGTAGAGCACCCCTTCCTTCCTTTGTTGATGAGTCCGGAGCCATTGGGTCAGGTGGAACGGTATTGTTAGGTTGGACTTCAGCATCTTTCACCATGGCTGCGTAGCCATCATCCCAATTGATTTGGCCTCTTACACCTTTCACATAAGCATCGGCGAGGACATTGTCAGCATTGGAACCACCTTGAGTTCGGCCATTATAATTTGAAGAGCGAGCATCTGGCATATAGCCATCGAAACGCCAAATATCAATCAAGGAGCGAATGTATTCTTCATAGACAGTGGGCTGAAGGACGTGAAGTAAAGCTGTGCCACAACGGAATAAATCCCAAAGTGTGAATATGTCTTGATAATATGGTTCGGTGGAAGTCCATCCTGGATTTTCTCCTGTTTGGTTTGTTGGAAGAAGACTCATGAAATACATAGACGTATATAGCAATCCAAGATTGGTCGCATTGGTAGAAGTGGTTGTGATTCTTGATAGAACTTCATCATTCCAAACAGATTTCGTGTCAGAAACGACATTTGAAAATGTGGAATCACTCGGGATCTCGTCGTTGACATTCTGGCACGCCTTTTCCTTGGAAATCCAGGAAATCCCAACTCTCGATGCAACAGCAGTTGTGTTGAATGTATAGAGCCCACCAACGGCAGTGTTTAAGTCAGCCGAAGTAGCTGATTTGCTGGACTGGATGACACTACCAGCACCAGTATTGGCGTATACATCCGATGCAGAAGGTGTTACGTTAAAATAGCCACCTTGATATATTGATTAGATCAGAAATCGTACCATAAAAATTAGACTTACATGAGTATATCGTCCAATCAGGAGATCTATTCCATCCATTGTTGTATACACCAGATGCCTCATAATGGCCATCTGAAAATATTTGAAAACTTCCTCCATCGTATGCTTGACTCAAGCCTTGGCCTCTGAAAGATGGCACCACATGGCTGACATCAATCAGAATGTTGTTCCCGGTGCTTGTGAGAGGAAACGTGTATTGGTAGAGTCCAGCGTGTGATGTAGCAGCAAGCTCGACAACAACATTATCACTTGTCTGAGCCCGATAGTAGCCCACAGAGCCTTGGTCAGGAACTGCTCTACCGACAGTTATACTTGATAAAGGGTTGGTGATTGTTCCAACCAAAGGTAATTGGGCAACCGTGCCATATTTCGGTGCACCTCCAGTACCTTGCTCATGCATCATACTAAAGCCTGAGAAGTTTCCATTAGGAAGATAGCCAGAATATGAGTCGGTACCCTGAATGAGAAGATCGGGGCCAAGTTTGACCATTCCCCAAGGTCGAGCAATACCCGGAAAATCGTTGCCTCCATTTTGTGTCCCAGTACTTAGGTAGTTAGAGACTATTTGCATCGAAAGAGCCCTGTCTACTTACAACACATTCACAAATTGTGAATAATCGGTTTGGGCTTGGACAATGTCCAATATGAGAAAGGAAAAGAGCAGAACTAAATTCATAATTCGATGACGTGCTATGAATAGCTTGAGGAGATGAAGGAGAAACTTCGCGGTTACCTTGAGAGGTCTTATAAGAACTCCACAACCCTAGGATACGTTGTTCCGAGAATGGGATGTTGTGGAGGTTGTCTAATAAAGGCCATTTGAAAGGCTATCTTTAATGTTGGGCGCATGGATAAACTAGAGATATAAGACTGCATACTCTCGTGAGGGGGAATACAGCAATTGATGACGCAGTACGACCTGAGACTTCCATAGGAGATGAGATTTGTGAATGGTACAAGATAGGAAGGTGATTGGGAGTGATGTTACTTTACCATTGTGCAACTAGTATATGCTTTAGAAGCAACATGCCAATTTTCTTCTATATTTGGCCTAAACTAAATTCGAAGCTATCGAACGAGGCGTGCTTTTGGGTGCTGATCATGTCCTCTATCCAACGTCATTATCACTTGATAGTCTATAGTACGGTGAATCATTTTTAGATGGTCTTAGTCGGAAGAACATCAACAATACTCAAGTAGTAAATGTGAACCTCAATATCTACTACTGAGCCACACGTGCGAAAGACGCGAGACCCCATTGTAGTATTGGCGATTGTTCTCCTGATGCCTGGATCCAGTATACTAGGATAATTGTGGGGTTTATCGGATAACGTCTCTCTTTCCGATGTAACACTATCCAACCACGGCAACGCAAAGGACCTCATGGCAGTCTTGAAGATGTTACAGGTGAAAACATTGTTTATGGAACATTGCAGATACATGCACCAAATGTTTGAAAGAATTCGGTCCCGAGTGAAGTAGCGACTGTGATTTTCAAATTTCGAGTCGTAACATAAAGCAAATGAGATAGCAAGAAGAAAATATGTTTGTAACTTCAAATTTGCTTTTTCTCGGCAGTTTTGGCGGGCGTCTATGTCAAATTAGTGTTGCACGCTTGAAGCTACCGTTGAGGCGAATTTAGCGCTGAAGGAATCCTTCTTATAGGTGTGGAAGGGGTGTCGGATTATTAATGCTATGGATCTGACTTGTATATATTATATTTATTGATCCACTCGCAACTTCCATATTTGTCCCTAACAGCGCTATGAGATGAGTGTGAGACGACCGACTTGATCGTTTAAACTTTCTACAAAGCCACAAGCCACAGTTATGAATATCTCCGAAGGTGATAAATTCTTCTTGGGACAAATGATGATAAAATTCGACTTTTCGTATATATCGTGGGTTTTAGCTGTGTATCGTAACATCCCATTGCAAATCGCATATTGGGGGTATGTGTCGTGTAGTGTAAAGCCTAATCACTACATCGGTAGACCAATCAGAATCAAGGAGATTATATAATCGTTCAATATAATTACTCTGGAGCCTGAGCAACAAGGAAAACATGTCTCGAATCGCGTTTCGTATTATTCAAAACAACGAGAGACATATTCCTCGTTGCTGCACTTTATAGTCCGCCGAAGAGCCGAAGCTCCAGCCATGTCACGCGAGCATGAAGAGAATCATGGGAAGGCGGTGATGAATCACTCGTGCTTCTTTGATCTCTTTCGCTCCAAGAACAGTGTATTATTTTCACTATGGTGATGAGTATTCAACCTTGAAGATATATTATAATGATTATTGTCTGGCTTGCATTGAGTTTTCAGTGTATGGGATAATGTGGTTGCGGGTTGAGATTGTGAGGCGAGTCCTTGTTGTCTAGACTACTAATGTATCGTTCTTAGAATATCCGATGCTTCTGCAAATTGCTGCCTTGTAGGACGATTGGTAATCATGAGATAGAGTATATTCTATATCAAAATGAGCTTATCTGTTTCGACAAGAAATGCAAAAAAGCTACTTACAGTTTGGAGCAATGTTAAACTATCAGAGGGATTTAGCAAAGCTACGTTCTTAGCCTTGCCAAAGGTGCCGAGATCAGCCAGCAATGGTTTACTACTGCCATCTCCTAGTGTCGGTTCGCTGTTTTTGCGTGCGAGAAATAGCAAGGGGATAGAGAAGATCTGCGCACGTCCACCAGTCACCAAAGCCAAGGGGTCACCGCTGCTGACGGGATGATTGCTCGTTACGCTCACTGGGTTTCCAGGAGATTATGAGGGCGATAAGACCGCGAGGTGCGAAGAAAGAGTCATTAATCTTGTCAAGAAACCTAATTGGGTTGCTACGGCTGTCCATCTCGTCGGCAATATTTGTGGCTATTTGAACAGCGATGCCGATGAGAATGTCAATGGGATCGAGAGCTGCGAGTCCAGCAATAGAAGCCAGGTTTAAAGCCTGGATTAAACCATTGGTTCGGACTGCCTTATTGAAGTTGTCGATCAAATCGAGAAAGATTTTTTGGTCGATTCCGGCATTATTTAGAAGAGGTGAATATGCGCAGATGAATCCCCGGGAGCGTTTACAAGGTCGTCGTTTAGTGGGGAGGACAGGAAGAGAAAGGCCGCGGGAGTTTAGATTTGTTGTTCCCGGGGCCGGTACAAGGTGGCCTCGCAAGAGTGGCCTCGCTGTTTGGAAAATCTCTCCCTCATTCGCAGCCGGCCCTTCCATTCCATTCCATTCGCAGCTTTTTTGTAAGATGACGGTGGGCTTTCCTCGAAGTTAACCTGATCTTGTGCCTCGTCCAGTTGCCAGGTTGCTCCTGTGCCTGTTATTCCATGTGTGAAGAGGAATGATCATTATTATCATGGGTACAGGATCACTAGCATTTGGGTATGAAAAGAGTGATAGTAGTCGGATAATTGATAGTTTCGATCATTTTCAACAAGCAGATGCAAATATGTTGGGGTTATCTTATCTTTATTGTCCTTTCTTGATTTATGGACAGGTTTTAAGGAGAGTTGTATGCAACATCTATGCTTCAAACCATTCTAGTAGAAACCAAGATGAAAGTGTGAACACAAATGGTTGAATTTAGACCTGTCAAATTTATGAAATTGTGATAACGATAGTGAGCGATATGGCATCTCAATGATTCTTTTGCCGCAGCCAAGTATCTCTCCTTCTTGCATCTCGAATTGGCGTATCTCTTCCAGTATAAAAGTCTATATCCTCATAGCCAGGTGTCCTAATACCCAGCCCAACTTCTTTATCAGCACCACCACCAGCGTTACTGCTGCCCTCTCCAATATCATTCTCTTCCTTTATCACCCCGGTATCCCTTGAATCATCTCCAACTAAAGCCTCAAACTTCCCACCAACTCTATTTCTCAACTCATCGAAACCACCACTCTCAATTATTTTTCCCTCTTCCATAACCACAACTCGTCCCGCCATCTTCATCATTTCAGCCGTATGACTTACAACCAGCGTGGCCATTCCTTCTCTCTTCTTCAACTTCTGCACAGTCTCTCTAATCACCTCTGCACTACCGCCATCTAATCCGCTCGTCGCTTCATCTAATATCAATAACTTCGGTTTCCTAACCAGTGCTCTCGATATAACAATTCTCTGGGCCTGTCCTCCCGATAGCTCTTGCCCTCCATCTCCTACCATCGTGTTATAACTCTGTGGGAGCGACGTTATAAATTCGTGGATCCCAGCATCTTTGGCTGATGCAATAGCAGATGGAAGATTAGCACAGGAAGAAGATTCTGGGAGACCGTAGATGATGTTATGGAGAATGGTGGCAGGGAATAGAATCGGTGTTTGTGGGACGAGTGAGATAAAAGCTCGAAGAGATGGAATGTGACAGTTGGTTATAGAAACACGATTGAATGTCAACGGTGGAGGTGTTGAAGTATCAGGTGGATAAAGACCAATGAGCAAAGCAGCTATTGTAGATTTTCCGGACCCGGAGGATCCGACAAGTGCGGTAGTTGAGTTAGGATTTAGAGAAAGAGAAAAAGATGATATCGTTCGTGTTTCAGGACGCGCAGGATATGTGAATGAGAGGCGATTGAACTTGATTGGAAAAATTGTCGAAAGTCGTTCGGTTCCTTTATTTTCGTGAGAAGAAGATGAATCGAGACTGGCCAGCTCAAGCATATGCGTAGCTGTAACGCGAGAAGAGTTGATCTGTGGTATCATAGCCAGCATATTCGTACTATTGGAAATACCGAATAGTAGAAGATTGACAGTCTGCAATGCAGTCGCAATACTAATCTCTCTTTTGGTAATGAGAACTGTGGCATAATAAAAGATAGTTGCAGTGATGAAGAATGACATCGCATCTGTCAGTCCCCAAAGTAGCCCCGAGTAGTTTGCTCGTACTCGTCCAACTTTATAAAGCTCTTCTGTAGCTTTGGTGTGCTTATTCTCGAAATAAGTCTCCAGAGTAAAAGCCCGAACCACTTTGATGTTGGAGAAAGTCTCTGAAAATATGCCGGTGGTCATTTCGGAAGCGTAGTTGCATTTGTTTTCCCATTTTCCACTCACGCGATTGAATGTTTTGGTGACAGCGTATATAACTGGGCCAGTTGCCATTGAGACTAATGTGAGTTTCCATGTATTCACAAAAGCCCATATGATTGATATCAATAGCATAAAGAATGCTGTAAATACGATACCAGCAAAGCGGCCAACAAGATTGCGCATTTCCTCAGAGTTCCTATCCAAAACTTCATTCAATCGACCAGGAGAATTTCTGGATTCCTCAAACCATGACTTAGGTTGTGCGAGAATTCTTTTTAATGCTTCTACGCGTAGAGCACTCACCCAAGCTTGTCCGGCTCGTTCTAGAGCATAATGCGAAAAGAAACATGCTATGCCATCAATGATAGCGATTCCGAGTAAGATAAGCGACCATTTTAAAGCATTCGAGTTTCGGTTTTCCTTTTGGTAAAAAGTGTCGAGAAGTTTGGTATATATTATGGCAAATGCTGGGGTAGATACTGCCACAATGAATGCTGCAGCGAATGCACCCAAGAGTATTATGCGCTCCTTTCCATTCAGCATAGGCCAAACAGTCTTCAAGATCTTAGTTAAAGTATCGGGTTTGAGATGACCCATTTCGTTCTTCTGTTTGGATTCATCCGCATTCTCGGCGGAGTCATCTGAGTATTCCAACAAGGAATCGATAGGCGCAATTTTAGAGTCTCGATTCGTCTTGGTTGACACCGAGCTAAGAGGGCGTTGAATCAGGGATTTTCTATCAAAACTTGGCTCGCCTGAGGGATTTTCTGGAATCGACCGGAATCCTGCATCTTGATACCTTGGCGGCCCAATGGAACGTATAGACTGCCTACTGTCTGACGCTTGACGTCTCTGGAACTGTGAGCCAGGTCTTTGCAAATTATCAAATCTTGAACGTGAACTATCAATTCCCGATGTCCAAATATTACTTGATTGTAGGTCATTTGCATAGGCTATTGAAGCATATCCAAGAGACAATCGCCTATTTGACATATCCAAGGACCTACGATTTGCTGCATTTGGGCCATAAAGTGTAGACTGTGTGGAGAAACGAGGAGTCAATTCTTGAATAAATTCTTCAAAGCTTCCAGTTAATGGTGTTCCGGGGTCCGAGTTTCTTCTTATATTAGGAAAGTCTATCGATTGTTCCACAAGCAATTCCGGGAGTGGGGAGAATGTAGCGAAAGTACCGTTAGCTTTTGCAGAAAGCTTTCTACGATAACCTTCCTGAACAACCCTACTTTCCTCCATAACGTAAACATAGTCATCATCCAATATCTGTGAGATATCATGAGTCACAATGATTGTTGTCTTTGCTTCCCTCCATTTTCGAATATTATCCATGATTTTGATTCGGTTAGTAAGATCAAGGGCGCTGGTTCCTTCGTCGAGAATCAAGATTGGTGCATCTCGTAATCTAGCTCGAGCCAATGCAACACGCTGTTTCTGTCCACCACTTAATTGTCTCTCGTTAGAACCGATCAGAGTATCAAGCCCATCAGGAAGATCAGCAATTACTTGTTCTAGACTGGCTGTAGAACAGGCATCCATGATATCAACTTCATTGATTATTCCTTGCTTGCCGAACTCTATGTTCTTCCTAACAGTCTCGTTGAATACCACACTCTGCTGTAGTACGAGAGTAATGTTGCGTCTCAGCCAATCTGTGTCGAGATCTTGTATACGTTGCCCATCTATCAAGATACTCCCCTCCTGTGGTTCGTAGAATTTGAGCAATAAGTTTCCCAATGTACTCTTCCCAGAACCACTTTTACCAACTACAAAAGTAGTTTCGCCAGCAGGGAAGAAGAATGTTGTTTTTACAAGAGCATTATGTTGTCGATTGGAAGGATATGCAAATGTAACCTAATCCGAATCAGTTTTGATGGTCTACTGTGGCCATGTTTACTTACATCATTGACTTCTATATCACCGCTGCAAGTTTTAGGTATAATTAATCCCTCTGTCTGTTGTGCAACCCCTCCTCTATTCACTTGATTCATGATAGACTTGAGAGTTGCTCCAGCGGACATTCCTTTTGCCAAGACAAGCCATTGTGGTAAAACAACTTCTATAGCCATCATTCCAGTCAAACAAGCATAAAACGTTGTGAGAACCTTTCCGGCATCTATTCCATGATCAACTAACGTGAGACCATACCCAAAGCCTTGAACAAAGATAGCCACCATGACAAACTTTGTAATCCCAAATTGAAATGCGTTTGACCTGGCTTGGATCATGTAATGAATTGTTGATCTTTTAATTGCTAATAAATACAGCCAAACTTCCTGGTCCTGTCCGTTGAATGCCTTGACAGTATCTATAGCTGTAATGGCTGTATTTGTGAATTTTGAAGCTTGCGATAGTTCTCTTTTCTGAGCTTCGATTGCAGGGCCCATCTTTCTAGAGATCAGATAAAGTATTCCACCGGCGACTGGAAATGTCACTATAATGACAAGAGTCAAATTCCAAGAGTAAAAGAAGGCAGTCCCAAGAGCTGCACATGCGCTAGCAGTCTCAAATAGAAGGAACCCAAGAGGCTGGGAAGTGGATAATTGGAGCTCTCGAATTTGGCTATTATTATTTCAGTATTGCTTAAGCTTGACGATGAATAGATTCTACATACGTTTCAATTCGAATCAATAATGATCCGACGCCGTCTTTACGCAAATCAAACCATTCCAAGTCCTTCTCCAACATGCCGGCAAACATTTTTTCGCGCACGCTTCTAGCCTGGAGCTCTCCAAACACCATCCACGAGCACAGAAATAGGCCTTCGAACAACCATACCGCGCATCCGAGAATAGTTATAGCTATGCACCATTTCGAGACTTGTTGTAAGGTCTCTTGTGCTGTGAGAATACCAGCCCCAAAGTTTGTAAGAGTACCAAAGATATTTCCGTAAAATATTGCCGATATAGGTTTGAGAACGCCGCTAATGATTGCAAATATTATACATAGAACTATGTTAGATATGTGCTTTTTGGTCGTGAATGTGAATAAGGACTTGAAAGATGGTTTGATTTCTTCATCTGCGTGATAGTCATCGATATTTCGCAATTCAATAGACGAATTTTCGTCATCATCTGGCAGTCGGATGCGTGATGTAGAATGGCTATGCTTCTTGTGACTCTTCGAGCCTTTACCTTTCAATATTGTCATTAAAACAAATTTTGCGTCCGACATATGGTGTTGAAAACATCAGAGAGAGATTTGTGCAGAATGGACAGAAGATATCAAGAAACATTGCAACCACCATGGTCCAAAGCTCTGCAATAGTAATCAGACCTACATTAATTCGAGTCGAGGACTAATCGTGGTGTTTCCCCTTAGTATTGTTCGTTAAGCGAAGCGTGAAGAACAATATAATCATTATGGAAAAAGACAATCTTTGAGAAGAACATTGTTCTAGAAGTATTTACTAATCCTCTTCCAGAATTCCAAGAGACTAGAGATCTAGGCATCGTATGTTAATAAATACATCAATGATAACCACCATGATAATGACGTAGTAATGTCTTGTAAGATGGACAAATGTAAAGCAATTTGAACTTCCAAAGCTTTGCTCTAGCAGCAGCGAATTTCTTTTATAACAAAGCGACAGTGGAACTTCCAAAACAGGAAAGGTTATTGCATTGCAATAGCGGATCATTGCTGAAGATTTCAAATGGTCCGAAATTATTTGACAAGTCTCAAGTGTGCGGTCAATTGAGTGTTTGGCCATCGAAGTCACTTTAAAAACATTCGAACAATGACGGAGGTTTTCATCCAGAATCGAATCTTGTTAATGCATCTCCGTTTGAGTGGGGGAATTGATCCTCGCTATTGCTTGTATAGGCACTCTGAAAATCAGACAGACATGCAGTGACACAATGGACATAGAATGTGTAGTCAACCTCAGCATTCTGAGGGATTATCTTTCGAACTCAGTTCTAGCATCTTTGACATACCCTTCTCCTTTGAGTACCTTTATTCTAGACTCATGGAGGGCTTTGCCAAATTTCTTGTATCTACACATATAATTGGAGTATAGCTAATGTGGTCGTTTGGTTTGTTCGGGGTTCCGCAATTGAATAACAAATGCAGCATCTGGGCGAATGATTTTGCTGCTACATGAGATGCTAAGGTTTCCGACTCCGCTTTCTTTACCACAGTTTCATGAATACACGTTACAGCTTTGACTTAAACATATTTCTGGACTCGATAAAAAAAACAATCCTTTGTGGCCAACTCGAGCTAATGAAGTGTGAATTTCGAAGGGGACTAGGCTGATTCTTGCGCTAAACGGTTTGATAACTCTGACCATCGTGGTAGGTCTATCGACTTGATTGTCTACAATCTAGAAGCTTTGAAGACAAGCTTGAGAATGAAGTTTGTGATAACGTAGATCGGCCCGAGCGGTTCGTTAGAGAACGATTATTACCACTCCCCGGGGTCTATCTCTACGCATTCTGCGCTGTAAAATGTATTTCTCGTAGGAATTCGAAGAGTTGGCGAGGTTGGCTGCAAGGACTCGAGAACGGTAGTCAAAGTCACGAGATCAACTAGCAGCCGAGGCTTAACACCCGCACATGCACATCATGCACACTTCAGCTATCAATTTGATCCTTATCTACTCCTTCCAATACCTGGTACTTACCATCAAATCTTATCATAGTTTCAGGCATATGATTTTGATTTCAAGCAACAAGTCTGCTTCCGTTCGGTCTCTCATCAAATCTCTTATGAGAACGCCGTCAATTGCTTTCTTGGAGATGAAATTTCTAGCTTGCGTGGAACTCACACTTTGATATATCAAACCGACGTGAGGAATCTAAGTGCTAGCGAAGGTTGTATGGGCTACGGTACATTTATTTCAATACCCTATCAATTCAATTCTATTACGCTAAAGTTATGCACTCGTACAAATGAATTGCAGAATGAGTTCTTCACGTTTACTTTTCAGCCTAAAACCCCCCATTCTCGCAGAAGGAGGGTACCTTGGCAAGAGATATTGGTATCAGTCAACCATGTTCAAGTTGTGATACATATATGCCAAGAAGTTAAATATGGTTGCAGCCGGTCAGGGGTTTAAATCAACGACCTGCCAAATCTAACAGTCTATGATCAAGAACAGGTTCCCCGAGCTCCCCTGCGAGGAAGACTCGAGATAAACCATGAAGGCTTAATCCCCCGCATTATCTATTGGACAGGCATCATCAATGCAGTAGCAAGTTTGATTGACTTCCTAAGATTCAAGCGAAACTATAGGTTGTACAAAGGCTCGTCAGGGGATACGATCGGGTGATGGCACTGAAGAAGAAATTGATCAGCGAGTCCCTCGTTACATTGAGGTACAAGCAATGCTATCATGATTGAGAAATACCATGCGCGAGTACTTCATCGGTCCAAACTTCCGTTGAAATCCTCAATCGAATGTTTTTCTGCATGGTCAAAAAATGGCACGTGTAAAAATGATGCTACCACGCGAGCCAAACCGATATGATTATTATTTTTGGATGATATATTATCTGCCTGCTACCATCCTTTTACTTATGTTTCTTTTCTTACTACGTTTTCGCACCTTGATTATTGACCATGTCGAGGTTTGAATATTCACAGGTTCCGGCCGACGAAAAGTCGGAGAATGAGCGACCAGAAACTCCTCGCAAAAAGTCTCTAGCAAGTGCAATATTCTTGACATTGGCTGGATTTGTTTTGTTCACTGCATTTACTGCATTGGTTGTAGGACTTGCAAAGATTGAAGACGTTCAGCCAATCAAGGAGTCTTCCAATACCAATTCTGAATGGGCAAATAATCATGAACACGAAACTCGAGCAACGGGTGACCCATATCTCATTGGAGTCGGCAAGGCTGATATCACTGGGTAAGACTCAAGCTCGGTCCATACATCCTCCTGCTATACTGATGTCATACAATAGTCCTGTTGTTGAAATAAACTTTATGGGCTATGCTAGTCTTCCACAAGTCGGAACAGGGCTGCGCCAACGCATTTACTCCCGAGCCTTCATTGTCGGTGATGTAAACACCCCTGCCAACAGATTTGTCTACCTAGTTCTTGACACAGCATCTGGGGATACTGCAATTAGATATGGAATACTTCAAGGATTAGCTGCCTTGGGGCCGGCATATGCAATCTATGGGCAGAACAATGTTGCCGTTACAGGAACACATCAACATTCTGGTCCTGGAGCATACTACAATTATCTTTTACCACAAATCACTTCATTGGGATTCGATAAGCAAAGCTACCAAGCAATTGTTGATGGCGCAGTTCTCTCAATTAAAAGGGCCCATGATTCGCTCACTACTGGATATCTGACCACCGGAGACACAAACATCACAGATGCGAACATCAACCGTAGTCTTTACGCATATCTTGCCAACCCTGCAGCGGAAAGGGCATTATATACGGATAACGTCGACAAAACTTTATCTATGCTTCGATTCCAGCGGGCTTCAGATGGATTGAACATTGGTGTTTTGACATGGTTCAGTGTTCATGGCACTTCCATGTTAGAAAACAACACACATGTTACTGGTAAGTTATTCAGAGATTCCCTATGAGAGATAAATCTTCTGGCTAAGCACTTTAAAATTCAGGTGACAATAAAGGAGTGGCAGCTTATCTATTCGAGAAAGCGGCCTTGAAAGACCCTAAAGCCGCTCCAGGTTTCGTCGCTGGTTTCTCACAATCAAGCGTTGGAGACACCTCACCAAATGTTCTTGGCGCCTGGTGTGACGATGGTTCTGGTCAACAATGCACCCTAGAGAACAGTACTTGTGCCGGCATCTCCGAGACATGTCATGGTAGAGGCCCTGCTTTCCAAGCATTGGATTTGGGAACTCAGAGTTGTTATATCATTGGACAGAGACAATATACTGGAGCTCAAGCTCTTTATGTAAGTCTTTTCCCCCTTTTGTCGAGAATAATTCGATCAAGTTTTGATCCTTATAGAACACATTGGATTCGATCGGTACTCCTATCGTGGGAGGAAGTGTCAAATCATTCCATTTCTTCCAAGATATGCAATACTATGACTTCCCTCTCGCAAATGGATCGATTGTCCAAACATGTCCTGCAGCCTTAGGGTATTCATTTGCAGCTGGTACAACCGATGGACCAGGAGCCTTTGACTTTGTACAAAACGATCCAGGTGCACCCTCAAATCCTCTTTGGAGTCTGGTATCTGGTCTTCTTCGAGTGCCAACTGCTCAACAGGTATGTTTCCAATCCTATGGGTGTTGATTATTAAAGATCTAGTATTAATCCTCTTCAGGTCGCTTGTCAATATCCCAAGCCTGTTCTTCTAGATGTGGGAGAGATGTCAAGTCCTTATGCTTGGTCTCCCAATATTGGTAAGTTATTTCTCAACTCTTTTCTCAACATTTATCTCACATCATCTTCTCACCCCATCTCCCTCACATCATTAAACTTATCTTACCTCGCTAACTCGCTCAAGTCGACGTGCAACTCCTTCGCGTCGGACAACTAATAATGATCATCTCCCCCTCCGAAGCAACTACCATGTCCGGCCGACGCTGGAAATCCGCCATCTCCGCCGCAGCCGTATCTTCCAAAATAACCACCGCCACACCCAAAGTAGTTCTCGGCGGTCCCGCAAACACATACGCCCACTATCTCGCCACCCCCGAAGAATATTCAATCCAACGCTACGAAGGTGCTTCGACCTTATTCGGCCAACATGAACTAGATGCTTATATCCATCTCACCACATCCGCCATTGGATATCTCTCCGCTACCAATACCAGTCAGCCCGCCCCGGGACCCAGTCCACCAAACAACGTCAATTCGAGTTTAAGTTTTATAACTGGGGTAGCATATGATAGTGGATCATTTGGCAGCGTATCCGTACAGCCAGCTGCATCCTACAAGATCGGATCTGTAGTAAACACGACATTCGTGGGAGCTAATCCTCGCAATAACTTGAGATTGGAAGGCACGTTTACGGCGGTTGAACAATTGGGTTCGAATGGGAATTGGACGACAGTGAGAGATGATAAGGATTGGTATTTGGTGTATACGTGGACGAGAGTTAATGGCTTGACGGGTACTAGTAGTGTGGTTGTGAGTTGGGAGACGGGAACTGGAGATGGAACAACGGCGGGTACCTATAGAATTAGGTATAATGGGGATTCGAAGAATATTTTGGGCACGATTACTCCCTTCACGGCGGTTAGTAATAGTTTTACCTTAAGTTGAGAGGGCTTTTTAAGGGAGAGGTCTTGTTTGGGGGGAGTGGGGGGCATTTGGTGTATTCGAATGAAACGTGAGACGACATCGGTATGACGAATGAGGAAATGAACTTTTTACATTCAGTATTTTGGATCTATACTTCTACTATCTTATCATCATCCGAATCTGATGCAGGGTCTTCTGCATCTTGTGATGCCCAGCTTCCTGCGATACCATTTGATTGTGATGAGAATGGTTTTGGCGAGGAAGAAGGTTTGTCAGATCTTCGGGCCAAAGTCTTCATGCCTGCGTCCACTTTCTCCTCTCCTTCCTCATCTCGCATCAAAACCTGTACCAGTCTCTCACAGGCCTCTCTCATTTCATCGTGATCAACCTTTAAATGCAATTCCCTTATGATTGGGTAAACCTTGATCTCCCTCATAATATCTCTCCCTTCTCTTGTGGTTGTGAGCAACATCAATGTTTCCACGTGTGTTTGCATGATAACAGGATCACTATCCCTCTCCTTATCTGGTGGTAATAATTGTAGATCTGGTAGCATTGCCATGGTTTCCTCTTCATCGAATTCCTCATTTCCCATAATAGGTAGCAGTAAATATGGTAAGATATTGATCTCATCCTCTGACAGGAATGAAGGATGTGATTCGATTTCGAACGCAACATTCTTTATCGTCGATGCAACTCCTTTTCGGCGAATGTCTGATTTGTGTTCGGTGAAAACCGTCATTTTTGTGAGAGGTACAACCCCATCGTATTCTTGTTTTGTCAGGAAGTATTTTCGTCCTTCTTCGTGCTTGGCTAGATCTGCAAACAAATATGCGAGGTAGTCATAATCAGCCTCTTTATTGTATGTCCCATCTGCACCCTTCACGAAGAGGTCCATCAGTTGGTCGATCGCGCGATTATTCGAGGTTAATTCTTTCGGCGCAGGACGTTCAAGAAATATGATCTCCTTCAGGTCGTCCCATTTCGCAAGATTTGCGAATAGCATAGCAATAAGATTTGCATTTGGTTCTGCGGGGTTCTGGGAGTGAAGAGCTGTTAGATATTGTCGATTTAACGATCAAGAAAGGAGATTGACATACTGTCAATTTGTTGAATAAAGTATTGATGAACTCTTTATCACTCGCAAGATATTCCAAAACTTCCTTGTCTGTCGACAGGTTTATGAGAATTGTCATTGCATCTTTGGCTATTTGCTGTATAGGCGTTAGTTGCGCCTCTACCAACGATTATATTTGCGAGGTTTCGGTCGTACTTTGTAGTCGCGGACGAGTAATTTTAAGTCCTTCACTGGTAGAAGCTCATTTGTCTTGAATATTGAAGGCTGCGATAATGAATATGGAATCAAATTCTCGACGGCTATTATGGCGCAAATCAGTCAAAGTTTGAGGGAGTGGTTCAAATATCATAAATTACCAATCGTCCGGACCTGAGTGTTTCCATGCGATATAAAATCGACGAGCTTTAGTACTAGTTAGCATGATTTGAATGAATGAAATAAGAGCTGAGTTCTACCTCTTCTAATTCAGTCGGCATATTGATAATTTTTCGAATGTTTTTAGTGATGTCTATGACGAACTTCTTCAAAAATATTTTAGAGGGGTAAAATGCAAGCCTTCTTTTCTGCCGCTGTGTTGGGGTCACCGCTTTCTTATCTCGATTCTTGCTACATTCGAGTGATGTACTACCGGTGAGGAGCTCTACGAGTATGATCCATTGTCTTCGATCCTGAAATGACTTTGTGGTTTGTAGTGTCAAATAAACCGATTGTATCTTTTCCTACATTTCACTGTTTCTTTTCAATTATATATTTTCGATACATATTTCTGACATTGTCACCTATTCAGAACAGTATTTGATGTTTTTCATTGTCATTGATCTACGATGATCTCCTTGTTGTCGCACAATAATAACCTCATGACGAAAAACATATTTCGGCCATCAACAACCACAACTAAACAACTAAAGAACTAATGCACTGTTTTCTTCGTTTCTTCTCACCCAACCAACTACTTAAATTCCCTTTAAACACAATTGATCCCCAACAAAGTCTTATTCATGTTCGTGCAAGTCCATGTTGCAGTTTTCTTGCTCGGCGTGGTGATATTGATGTTTTGAGCTGCGATGTTTATGCATGACTTATCACTCGTTAGTCTAGAGTCACTGAGAAGAGGGTCATAATCCTTGAGATAGGATTATGTGACTTGAGATAAAAGCAATAATACTCACAGAAGCACTACTGCACACGAAAGTTCCGACCTTTGGGTCATGTTTTGTGCTTGAGACGCCAACAAAGTTTTTGAATAATACATCTTGTATTGTCATTTTTGTCTGGTAAAATCGTCAGCTAGTTGTCCTTGTATTTCTTGTGAGATACAAGAGGATGATGAAGTAAAGTACTCACAGGATGAGCGTTGCAATTTGCAGTAGTTTGCATATAGCAAGAAGTGAGTTCAATCGAGTCTACCATTTCCCAATTAGTAAAGATGATAACCCAATCTTTGATAAGATAACATGAAACCTACAATCAACACTAGAAACCGTCATCTTGTCATACGTAATATTTCTCACCACGCCATTACCTCCACCTGCTCCATAAGGTAAACTTCCATCTGAATTCGGTACTGCGCCTGCCCAGACCTTGATTCTCGCCGCATCACTGGCGTTGCTTAGTGTATTGTTGTAAATGTAGATATCTTCAACGATATCAGTCACTCCAACGTATTGTCCTAAACTGCCCACGGATATGCCATGAGAACCTGTACATGCAATATTTTGGACGATAATGGAACTGCTATTGGGTTTGAAGGATACGCAGTCGTCGGTATTAAGGATGGTTGAGTTTTGAATTGTGATATGGGAAGAGAGGTAAGTGTCCCAGCCATCTTTGAGCACTCGTTAGTCTAATGTATCCGCCAAAAATGAATGAAAGTCGGTAAATAATAGGGGAAACCCACCAGAATTCTTAACCGGATTAGAATTACTTGTCGCTGCCGTCAAAGTCATTCCACTGAAAACCACATCCTGACTGCCCGTGACGAGATTGAACCAATTCGGTGGACTTTTCATCTTCAGCCCGCTCATACCTCCTCCTGTCACTCCATTCATGACGAACAATATCGGTCGTGCAAGAGTGCTATCTTTTGCAAAGGCATCCCACCATGGTTGCCCATTTCCATCAATAGTTCCTCCTCCATACCAATTGATGTCATTTCCACTCCATTGCCAAAAGGCACTGCTGTTTTGGAAAGTATACTTGAAACTATTGGCTGTCCAATAGGTTATGTTGGAGGAGAATTGAATGGTGCCTGAGATGTTGAAGTCGATAGATT
Source organism: Botrytis hyacinthi (assembly GCA_004786245.1). Classification (NCBI taxonomy): domain Eukaryota; kingdom Fungi; phylum Ascomycota; class Leotiomycetes; order Helotiales; family Sclerotiniaceae; genus Botrytis; species Botrytis hyacinthi. The sequence goes on along the minus strand of PQXK01000155.1, from coordinate 70,118 downwards.
GAAGAGATTTAAGATCTAGGGCGGTGGAGATTGTGTAGAGAGTTTCATTTAGTTGGACAACTCCGCCGTTGTTACAGGATTTGATGGCGGCAAGTAAGGCGGGAGAATCATCGCGGCCAGAGCCCAAGGAGGAGACATGGCAAGTGCGATTTCGGGGGGTAGAAAGCGCGGTACTTGCCAAGTGAGCCTTGGTAGGTTGGATGGGTGCAACAATGATCTCTGGGCGTGAAAGAGTTGGAGATACAGTCTTAGCACAGGAAGAAAGATTAGGAAACGAGTAGAGCAAAAGAACAGAGAGAATATTGTAGGAATGGGAATTGAGATGCATTTTTGCGTATGTTCAATTTTCGCAGATATGAGAAGAGTACGGACGAAATACAACGAGAAAATGAGAATGGGGAAAGCCAGAGATCTCTTTCATAAATCTCAAGTACCTACCTCCCCTTAGACATACCCTTGGAAGGAGAAGACACGCATTTCGGATATCAACTCCACCGAGAGAGGAGTAATGATGTCCATGTCGGTCACTGCTATAATATGAACAAGTAGATCTACCGCCTTTTTAATCTAAGCTCCACCCGAGAGGAGAAGTTAATTATAACAGCCTAGATTGAAGATTGCCAAAGCATACAGGCTAATATTGAAGGAAAACAGTTCTCGAAAAACCAAGCAATGAACACACTTGTCAGTAGCAAAACATTTTCTGCTATTTCACTTGAGAAGTGAGGAATCACATTGGAATCTGGGGAATTTCTTGGTGCCTCCAATATCGAAAAGAGTGATGTCAAAATGCTGGTAGAAATTTTGAAAAATTGTCTGACCACAGACTTGAACCGTCACGGGAACTAATGCACGCTCCAGCCGTCAGTTCCTACGCTAGTTTTGCAGCGGGAAGAATTAGGATCCACCAATTATATTACTTTCCATTCGATCCATGTGGCCGCATGCATGATACATTGATACTAGAATGCAGGCACTTCAAATCAACATGACTTTATTTAAAACTACATTCTCACACCTTAAAATTGAGCCTCATCGATGATCTTGAAGTTACTTCCCCATACTCCAAGTTCATCATGACCAAGCCCAACACCTACACCAACCCTATTCTTCCGGGAAGTCATCCCGACCCCTCCATCATCCGCTCTGGCGATAATTACTTCCTCGTCACATCTTCCTTTGAGTATTTTCCCGGGATACCCATATATCACAGCACTGATCTGATATCATGGAAACTCATATCCCATGCCTTGACCCGTCGTTCCCAGCTTGATGTTCGGACCCCTGAACCTGGAGGTGGGATATGGGCTCCGACTATTAGGGAGCATGATGGCTGGTTTTATATTACAGCTGCGTGTTTTGATAGGTATAGGCCGCAAGAAGATCAGAGGGTTTGGCCCAGAGGATTTTATGTTAAGTGTAAAGCGGAAGATGTTTTCGGGGGTGAGTGGAGCGAACCAGTTTGGTTTGATGAAGTGGGGTTTGATCAAGATGTAAGTGCTCATGTTGAGCTTAGATATTAGTTACTGTCACTCGACTGGGAAAGTATGATGATTTAGATGCTAACAATCATGGTAGCTGTTTTTTGACGATGACGGAAAAGTCTATTTATCAACCACTAGACGCAAGCATGAGCGTACAATTGAAAAGCCCCTCAAAGATTTTGCCATCCATATCACTACTATTGATATTTCCACCGGGGTTTCTACATCTGTTCCCCAGGTAATTCGCTCTTCTCCGTCGGGTATTGCAGAAGGATCCCATATTTTCAAGAGAGGGAAGTTCTACTATCTATTTACTGCTGAAGGCGGCACCGAATCAGGACATTGTGAATGGGTATCACGATCATCAGCTGGACCTTTCGGGCCATGGGAGATTATCAATGCTCCATTATGGAAAATCGGAGTTGAAGGTGACGAGGTGGTTAACACAGGTCACATTGATATTGTTGAGGATAAAGAAGGAAATTGGTGGGCAGTTCTGCTTGCATGTCGGCCTATAATACTAGCTGATGTAGTCAAATCTTCAGTTTTTGGTAAGAGGAGAGATCTAGCTGCCTAAACTTATATCAGCTAATCTAGAAATCTAGGAAGAGAGACTTTTCTCGTACCTATGACGTGGGAGGATGATTGGCCAGTTGTGAACGAAGGCAAGAAAATTACCCTTCAAGGCGAAGGTTCGGGATTATATCAGATACAGCAACCCGCCAAGTGGAGTGACGAATTTACGAGTCCAAAGTTACAACTTGGGTGGTATCGAAAGAGTAAGTTCACTTCGTCTATGGCACTCAATGTTCAAATCCCTATTCTCAGGTGAACATGCTAATCATTGCTCTAGATACTCCCCAAAAGCAAGATTTCGAGATAACGACCAATCCATCTAGCTTACGATTGTTTGGAAGTCCATACACACTCGGCAGTCCAGCTTGCCCTACTGTGTTCTTCCGCAAACAAACATCTCGCGTGGGAGTTTGGTCTACTCGACTCTCCTTCAATCCTACTTCTGCCCATATGGAAGCAGGAACTGTAGTATACTGGAACCATTTGACTTACGCCCACATCGGAATCAAAGGCAGTCCACAAGGATCCCGCAAACAAGTAATCACTCATATCTTCATCAACGGTCAAGCCAAAGGTCACAGCATCGGAGAGCTAAAAACCAAAGGCGATGTGACGCTGTTCATATGGTGTACAGACGAGGGATATAAATTAGGCTTCAAGCCATGCGATGAACCCGACGAAAAAGCCATACAATGGATGGGCGAAACAATAGTTGAGGAAATAACGGCCGATCCGCCTATAGGCGCTGCATTCACAGGAATGATGCTCGGGGTCTACGCGACTGGGAATGGGGATTCGGGTACCGTACCTGCGGATTTCAGCTTCGTGGAGTTTGATACTCTTTTCAAGCCTGATCCTCCGATTGATGGGGACCAATACGCTCTAAACTATTTAATTGCGGATAAGTAAGGAATGAGCTTAAACGGTAATATAGAGATCAAGATTAGCTCAAACGAGACATAAAAACCTCAATCCTTGGTGAATTTCGTAAGTCTTGATAGAAATAAACAATTCGAATATCAATCCTCAGGTTGCGTCAAAACATTAGAAGATTTCATATCATGAATAGATAATATATGATGTGAGCGATATTCTTCAGACATCGAACATTAACGTTTTCGAGCTTGCGAGGGATCACAGGGCCAAAAATGGGATTTATAGTAGTACTTTCCCTCTCTGCGATAGGCCATACAATTTCCCGATATTATGTGATCTTACGACTCAGTGAAAATTTTAGAAATCAGAGTGAACATGTGTCTGGGTATTTACGAGAAAATGCTCCTTTGTATCTATGCCCCCAAATCTAATCTCATGTCCAAGAGCTCTAAAACTATATGCAGTCTTTCACCAATACATATAACATTGAGAGTATTGTACAAAAGCGTAAAATTACTAGAGACAAAACTCTTAATTAAATGCATAAATCCTTAGCATCATCCCATATTAACTAATTCCTTATCATATGTAGGTAGGTAGGCAAATAGGTACAAGCCAGTCATACCACACGAGCGCAAACCATATAACCCATATAACCCATCGACCAATGCGTGACTCATATTCTAAATCTGCATAACATCTCCGAATCTAAACCTTCTCATGCATAACGACATTTTCATTTTCCACGCCCGCAATATCCGCCCCTTCAGTCTCAACATGCTGAACATGCGCGTGATGGGTATCCTCAACCCCGAGCTGCGCTCCTCCTTTCTCAATATGGTTGACGCCTCCGAAGAGCACGTCCATCTCTTCCAACATGATGTTTCTGGTTTCGGGCACCACGAAGATGACGAAGAGCGCAAGGAGACAGTTTATACCGCCGAAGAAGAAGAATGTGTAACTAGAAAAGGAGAAGTTAGTTATTGATACAAAGACAAAAGGAAGTAAAGGGGGAAGAAACTTACAAATTGCATTTAGCCAGGAAAACAGGGAAGAATTGATTGAAAATCAAATTCGACACGTTTTGCCATTGACTGCACATACCCACGGCCTGGGCTCTGACATTCATACTGAAGATTTCGGAGGTCCAAATCCAAGTTGTAGCTCCCCAAGTGGGTTTGTAGAAGAAGATGAACAAGAAAAGTAAGAATGTAAGTGCGATTCCGACGGGTTGGTCTTTGGTGAGAGTCTTCGTTGTTCCGTTCATGTAGTACGAATTTGGTGTTGCGATTCCGACGGCGGCAAAAGCGATCATGCAGAGAGCCATTCCGAATCCTCCGACGATGAAAAGGAATTTACGTCCATAACGATCGACGGTCCAGACGGCGTTGAGAGTGAAGATAATACCACAGGTTCCGTTGATAGCGTTAATAAGATTGATAGTTTCGGAATCTTTGTAGATTCCCTTGTAGATAGCTGAGGAATAACTGTTGAGACTACCCTGGCCAGTAAGTTGTTGACCAGCATTGATGACGAAAGCAATCCACATTCTCTTGCGGACGGACTTATCCATCCACAAAGCCTTGTAAGAGCTGGTAGACTTTTGTTCCTTTTCGTATTCGAGCGCTTCTCTGATTTGGAGGAGCTCATCTTCGACTTCTTGTTCAGTGTCGCGGACTTGGAGAAGGGCATGACGGGCTCCTTCAACATTTCCGTGAGAAATGTACCAACGAGGAGTTTCGGGGATGAAGGGAAGGAGGATACAGATGATGATTGGGACCAGCATTTGGAAAATGACAATTATTTTCCAATCCCAATCTCCGAGAGCAGCACTGTGTTTTCCGGTGGCGAAGGCAATCCAATAGGCGATGAATGAACCGACTGAGTAGAACAATTGCCAGAAACCCATGATTTTACCACGGATCTCGGTTGGTGCAAGTTCACCGATGTAAACTGGTCCGGCGGCTATACTATTGTTAGATGTAATTTCGTAAAGTATTCTGATTGATACATACTCAAAGCGATTCCCTGTCCAAGACCAATGATGACACGGCCTCCGATGAAGGTATTCAAGTTTCCTCTCGGTGCGAAACCTTGGACGAATGTAGCAATGATAGTTAAGAAGCAACCGATACCCATTCCCCATCTTCGTCCGAGTCTATCGGCCTAAGTCATGTTAGCATATGAATGCTTCATCAAATGATGGGATAGTCCACGTACAATTGGTCCACCAAAGAAGAATCCAGACACGATACCACCGATATTATAAGATGTATTGACGAGACCGATCGTATATGTACTCTGTAGAATATTAGCATCTGGCCATTACTTGATTGGATAATTGTGTCACTCACGGGCGTATCGAAGTATGCAACCCAATGTTTGGAGTTTTGACAAGCATTGAAAACGGAAGCATCATAACCGTACAACACCATGCATGCGGCTGCCACCATAGAGATGTACCTATAAGAAAATTAGAATTTTGTTAAACCGTTTGAAGTTTTAAAATGATACTAACCAATTGTACCATCTCTTGTTAGTGGTGTTGAACATCTTGAATTTGTTATCCTATCCACAACGCTGATTGACTTTTCTTGTGATAAGACAACGGACACAATTGAATTGAATTCCTCCTCAGTCGATTGACTTTTTCTGCAATTGATAGCAAGAAAGAAGTTATAAAGGTACAATGAATGAGATGGAACTGACAAGCAAGTGTAACCTCAATCAAGGGGTTCAAATTGTATATATACCACTTATCATTTTTCCCCATGGGACTTTGATAGCTATAACATGGTCTACTGCGCCGTATGATCTTCTACACCGTTCCCAAGGATTTACCTCCACACGGAAATGATTGAAGTAATAATTGCACCAATCCGCACTCATCATTTTTAGTTATTTAGTTGTGGCGCTCCAATAGCGATACTCGCCTCGCAGTAATCGATATTAATCCTGGAGTATTCCTGGAGTAATCCTATAACAATCCCAGCAATCCTGGAGTAATCCTGGAGAAATTACCTGTACTTGTGGGGGACTTTTTCCATGACCGTGGGGAAATTCCCCCAGATAAGAACTCGCCGAGCTTTATTGGGGTCATTGGGGTAAACCTCCGCTGGTGCGCGAGTAAGCATACATGGGGGTACGAAACATGCTGGTACAGTATTTCCAACACTTCGTATTGATGAATCAAATCAAAAGATATCGAGAACTCCCAATATGCGGGGAAGTACAAAAGCAATATTTACAATGCGAACTATCTTTTGGTAAAAGCAGGGGGTCAGATCCGCTTGGATTCCTCACATGAAACTGGAAGACTATCTATCGTTAATCGCCAACAAATCATGCATATTGGTACTGTTCGTAACAAGAGCTAATCCGTATTTCTCTTCTAATCATACAATAATAATCTATCTCTTCTCCAACAACGCCAAGTGCTCCAGTTTTTCCGTGCATCTATCCTTTGTTCGACATAGCCGGACATGTCCATGTCTCACATAGAATTTTAAACGTTTCCAGCCGCAACTACTCGCTTTTCCCATCCGTGAATAGTATCCAGTAGAATCTGTAACTCATATTTGGAGTCGTTGGGAGAATTTGGAATCGGATCTAACAGACCATCTTTGGATTGGTATTTGGTTCCGAGAGATTTGATGATACCCCATGCACGTCTGAACTCATCTCGAATTGACACAATTCCATTGTGGGTCACAGTACGTGCAATGTTATGCTCAATCTCGAATGGATCTTCTATTGCTAAGAGATACCGATGGCGAACCTCCTTAATTTCTTCCATGGTCTTAGGAGGCTGTTTGCCTTCTGACGCGGCGGATAAACTATTAGTATTTTCCTTAGTAACGTTTGGAGTCGCGGGAGTCGAAAATGCTGGTGTTGAAGGGGTAGGGGGAGCTGCGATTTGCGTGGTTTCGACGACCGTTCTTGCGCCAACCCATCCTTTCTCGTGCTTGCTAAGGATACCATGATTTGATCGTAAACTCAAAACTTCACGACCCCATTCGAATCCTCTTCCTTGAACCGTTGTCATCTGTTGACTCTGTGCGAAGTATTCAAAGAATCCCCGCAGCAACATACCCACAGAGTCATGATTATGTGTTAACATCTTGCGCTCCGCCAAAGATCTGATCTCTGCTTCGTTTCTCCAAAATCTCACATCATGACCATCACAAGTAGTTTGGGCTTCTTTTTCGGCGGGAGAAAGATGTGCAGGTGGCTCTTTATTCATGTGCTGAAGATTTGGTAGCACTGGAGGTTGGACAATGTTCATTAGGTAGTGTAAAACCATTAGTACATAGCCGTAACTTCCAAGCGTACCACGATATGGAGTATTGATTCCTCGCATCTTGGCCCAATGCTTCACAAATAATACGACAATCTTGACTCTTGGGTCACAGATAGAGTACAGTCTGAGAAGCAATGTGTTATGCAAAGCTAAATGATTTGAAAAATTGATATCGCATTGAATTCCAACTTTGTCTTTGGGAAATTCAAGATGATCCTTGTATCGGTCTCGAGGTTTGTTGGGTGATGTTTGAGTTGGGTCAGGGAGAGTACGAATGATCGCTACCAACTCTGCTTGTGAAGAATCAACAGAAAATTGTCTAGAAGCTAGATCACGCAAAACTGGAATGTATCTTTCAATGTGAGGTTTTGCTTCCTCATCGTAGAAATTCACTTCAAGAGCATGCTCATAGTCTTTCGCCAATTGCAAAATTTGATGTCGGCGAGCTACATCTTTCAAGGTCACTATTCCCCCCATGCTTTGCAAAGTATCGCGAATTTGAACATCATGGATGCCACCAATGTAGTGTTTAACAAATTGGCCGATAACTTCGTCTTCCGTTAAGTTACGTGGGCGGATGAGGTTTGGGGGTAACCCTTTGCCTTCAAGATCTTCCTTGAGTTTCTCGACTCTCGCGAGGTATTGTTTTGGACTCTCAAACATTAATTGGTCGAGATATGCGAAACGCAAAGAATGGATCCTCTTCAATCGTTCTGTGGCGGTATGCAATTGTCTATTGTAAATATCAGACTCGGTAAGGGGTCCTGTTTTATTTCGTAAAATTTTCCATGACTCGAGAACAGCAAGAGCATCCGACTCTTGTTTATCAGTTGCTTCCAATAAAGTCCGCTTATCCCATGCCATTGCTAGTCTTTCCCCTTCGATTTGTGTGCAAATTCCATTCAGGGATCGCTGTACAAAAGGCACAGCAGGATCAAACAATGGAGAGATGGAAGGAGAATCGGATAACCGCTTTGATAGGTCCTCAGAATGCAATCCAAGAATAAAGGCGCGACAAACTTCATTGAGAATCTTTGCTTCTTTCATGTTAAGCTCAGTCGAGTTCACAGATAAATCGCGCCCGCCATGTTTCCTCAAAGCACGCTTCGCACAAATATGGTAGTCAATAAGATTCTGGTGTTCTTTTTGCTTCAAGCTGATACCCTTCTTATCGGTCTGTTGTGCTTCCCCTTTGCTATTTAATTGGCTTGTGTTGCTGGTAGTGTTGGTCAACGGCTTAGCTTTCGAATGTGTCTCTGTTGGAGTTGGCTCAGGGGACTTTGTCGTATGACTGTCTAAGTGCTTGTCGTCTGCATCATCATCTTGACCTTCGCCCAAACCACCCTCCCATTTATCACGCTCCGCCAAGAGATCTGCCATCAAATTTGGGAGTGGTTTCTCGCAAAGCTTGATAATAGGAACCCTTGTTCTAGTGAGCAATCGTGCGCCGTATCCCAGGCTGAGCAATCGCTTTTCTAATAGCCGTGGTATTTGAGACTCCGAAGACTCTGCAGATGGATTTGAGAATGGTGTTAGAATTGCAAGGTCCATATCAGATCCTTTAGTTGCAAAGCCCGAACTTAAACTTCCGTAACATTTTAATTGAACAGTTGAAGAATCAAACTCTTTGTTGCCACTGTTTTCTCGTTCATGGTCAGCAATCGCTACTTTACAGATTTCTTCAATATGAGCTCGAAATTGCTCTTTCTTGTTTGCCTCATCGACGTCAATCGCTATTTTTGGAACACACTCTTCAGCCAACTTGTCCAAAAATGCACCCTGCCCCATCATTTCATCAGTACTTGCTCCAAAATTTCTGCGTCCTTGTCCACCAGAATTCGAAGGACCTGGATGATACAATTGTCGATTTTGTGGTTGAGGTCTTTGGGCGAAAGAATTAGACCCGGGGCTTGTTTGATTCATGTTCTGCCAAGAATGTTGTTGATGTTGCTGAGGGTATACGGGACTTTGAAATGGAAGATTGGAACTTGCTTGATTCGAAAAACCACCCGACCTAGGAGAGTGATGATATGCCATTTGAGGAGTATATGGAGACCTGGTCTGTTGATAAGGTAATTGTGGAGAAAATTGTCCTTGTTGGTAAGTTTGTTGTGGTCTTTGGTTGTTCCTTTGACTGTTGTTGTAGTATTGCGGTGTAGATGGTGTTGAGTGTTGTTGTCCTGAATGGGGTGTATAGTCTCGGGGTGATGGGCCTGTTTGCTGATGATGCTGTTGCTGTCCAGAGTTGACTGGAATTGAAAGCTGGGCATTCATTTGTCGTCTTTGTGCTTGGTTCATTCTCTTCTTTCCAGGTTGAGGGGATAATGGGGCAGCGTTGTCGGGGATATGCTGTGATAATCCAGTAGCTTTGGAGGCCATATTGGAAAGGTATTCCTGTTGCTCCGATGGGCTGGCTGTGAGCATGTGTGGTGGCAGTTTAGCACCAGCGGCACCAGTAGCAGGAAGAGTATGCATATTGACGTTTTCATTATTCGTGATAACATTGGCATTATTAAGAATGAGACCTCGAAGACGATCTTCTAGTCCATTATCACCAAAACCTCCTCTAGGCAGGTGGGCACCTTGATCCTTCCCTACCGGAAGCATCCTTGTAAATATATGATAACCAGTTGGTTTGAAGTTTTCCAGAATAGGATAGCAATTTGATGTCGAAGATTGATATGTTGAACAGTGCCTCTTCGTATATTTCTAGATGGTACTACAACCTCGGAAGTAGATATATTCTGTATTCTGGAGGTGAATTGAATCAATGAAGACTAATCATGTGATGATTTCTTGAAGCCTGACATTCAATATCTCAGATGATTTTTTTTGAATTAGATGCGATGAAAAGGTTGAATTGAATTGAATTGACTCGACGTAAATGGTTAATCGTCAGATACTTTTCTATGGTGAAATCTGATGGAATATGTTGTCGTTGTTGTTGTTGTTGTTGTTGTTGTTGTTGTTGTTGTTGGACAGTTTCCATCTGTCTTCGTTTGAGTGATTGGTGGTCTAGAATATTCTCTGTTCCTTCTCTTTGGGGAGAATATAGTTGTTGAGATACCCCTCCCTCTCCAGATCAAATGGTGATTACCAAGAAGAAGTAAGTGATAGTTGTTGTTGATGGTAGATGTGAGATGTGAGATGTAAGGTACGAATGGAAACTTGAATACTTCACAGAGTTATGCCTACTGTATGAGCACTGTATGAGCACTGTATGAGCAAAGTGTACGTTCCCCTCTTCGAAGTCTTCCGAGTGAATGTGATGCAAACAATTTATATCGGGCCAGCACAAGAAGCTTTGGCTTTTGACTTTTGGCGCTTGGTACTACGGCCACCCTAGTAAAATGTAGCAATATGACACTACTATCGACAACTGAGCAGGGATTGGCGATCCGGGAGTCACCATACGGCTTTGGGCCTAGTGGGGTTTAATTGCTTGTCATTGCAACAGAACTGAATTGTATCTTGGATAGTAGAAACATATCAGAAAGTCAACCAAGTTGATCCACAAAGCAAATTTAATTTCAACAAAGAACAAGCAACTACCACTTTGGAGGATTAAAATTTCAATTCATCTACACCTACTCAGACATACATCTCAACGAAGATCAATAGCAAGATCAATAGCGCATGTACTCAACTGCAAGATTGAAGGTATCGGTTCTTTTCAGCTTTTGCGACCGAACATAATTGAAGACTCCGTCCCAAGGCAACAACAACAGCTCTCAACTTGCTTCGAAGAAGGAAGGAATTCATTGAGTCTGTTCAGTCCAGAAGATTTCTCTATCGGTTGTCCAGTCTACTGTATCGGTCGAACCTCCATTATCAAGAATCTAATCACTTTCCGAATAATCATTCAAGATGTCTGCCTCCCCATCTGGCATGTCGAATGGTCGAACTCCTACCCCAACTCCCAACAGCGGCGGCGCACCACAATTTACACGTAAAGTCAAGGCTGCTGATCCTTTGAGACCACGAAAGAAACCTATCCGCAGACCCAATCCATCTTCTATACCTGCCGGCGCGAACTTGAACGGCTTGACACCAGCCAGATCGAATGGGCCTACATCCTTAAACAACGTTTCTGGTCCACGCGCACCTGGTCTGAGGGGTCCAGTTCCTATCAATGGCAATGTTGCGCCTAGACAAACATACGGTGGTTGGACTCATCCTCCCAAGGGAGAAGTCACGGATTATCCTCTCTTCACTACCAGGCGGGCTTTGCGTGATGGAATCCGATATCATGCAATGAGATTTTCTGGAAAGAAAGAGGTTGACCCGACAGATCAAAACGAGTTCACGCGACCAATTTCTCTTCATCGCAGAGACCCTCGGCAACCACCTCCGGGCAAAGCATTCAAGGATGAAGATGTAGTTATGAAGGATGCAGTCGATTCCAAGGAGAGAGAAAGACAAGAGATATTAAAGGCTGAGAAGGAGGCGCAGAAGGCTGCAGATCGTGCGCAAATAGCTCCTACTGGAAATAACGCCAATGCAGCAGCTGCTAAGAAAGCTCAAGCTTTCCGAAATGAAAAGACAACTCAAGTACATCGCTTAGATAAGACAGCAGAGCAAAAGAAAGAGTCCGATCTTAGATATGAGGAAGCTTTACCTTGGCACCTGGAAGATGCTGACAACAAGAACACTTGGGTTGGTAATTATGAGAGTGCTTTGTCAGAAGTCAATGTTATGTTCTTCACGGAGGGAAGTGCTTTCAAGATGATTCCAGTTGAGAAGTGGTACAAGTTCACCTCGAAAAATAAATTCAACACTCTCACAATCGATGAAGCGGAAGCTTTGTTGAGTAAGAAGACTAAAGAATCTAGATGGGCTATGAAAACCCAAGAGAGAAACGAAGCTCAACGTGCAACTCAGGAAAATATCAGAGGAATGAATAAGTTGTACACTGTCAAGACAGAGAGTGCAAGTTTCAAGGGATCAAGCAGAAATGAAACAAGAGATATTGATGAGCTTGATTTCGATGCTGATGATTTGTTTCAGGATGATGATGAGCTTGCTACAGTTGAGCCAGATAGGGATGAAGATACAAAGGATGCTCAGGAAAGAATCAAGCAAGATCAAAGAGGTGCCAACTTGTTTGGTGAAGCAGATGAAGAAACCGTTGAGAAAGATTTCATCAAAGAAGAACAAGAACTGGAGGCAAAGAAGAAATTGGGAAAGGGTGTCCGAAAGGCTTTAACCAAACGCGAAAAGAATTTCATTTATGATAGTGATTCTAGCAATCCATATGCTTCCTCGGATGTATGTATTTTGCAAAGGTCATTTCATCTACCTACTAACATTTAATAGAGCGAAGATGATACCTCCGATGAGGAAAAGCAAAAGGAGATCGACAAGAAGAAAGATGAAGAGGCCAAAGCAAAATTAAAGGCTGAAGCAAAGCCTTCAGGTACTTCATCAAAAGGCAACACCACACCTTCCGGTCGACCTAAGCACACTGATCCCTTGAAGAAATCCAAGAATCTTAAGAGAGCTGGATCCCCAAACCTTTCAGAATCTAGTGGAAACGAATCTTCCAGAAAGAAGCATAAGAAGAAGCATGTCAGTTCATCGCAACCTACAGGTACATCTACTCCAATTCCAGGTCAACCTCAGCGAAAATCATCTATTGTCAAAATGTCGGTAAATTCAAACGAACTTTCAAGAATCAGTTCTTCTACACCCAACCCACAAAGTGCCACAAGCGACGGAGAAGCCACGGGTGGTGAAATGTCAGATGGAGCCGGTTCAAAGAAGAAGAAGATCACTCTTCGTATGGGAGGATCACCAACAACTTCAAGACCTGGTAGTCCAATCCCTGGTAAATCGAGTGGTAGCCGTGCTGGTAGCCCTTCCCAAGGAGCTGGTAAGGATATCTTTTTGTGCTCATTATTCCGTAATTCTTCAGATAATAGACACTTACTAATGACATCACTACAGAAGCTACATCGCCCTCTGGTTCTGGTCCAATTACGCCTAAAGATATTGCTGGTCTGCCTTCAACAGGTGTCTCCATTAGTCAAATCTTAGCACACTTCCGTGGAAGAGTTGGTGATGGTGAAGGACAGACCACTAAAAAGGAGTTTATGGAAATGATCAAGAAATATACTAAATATGGACCTGACAAACTTTTGCGACCAAAAGTTTAGAAGCATGGTATCATGGTCGCTTGAATCTTTGTGTAGAAAGGGGTCTCGGTGTTCAGATTTAATCGTGGAGGGAATTTAATGGTGGAAAGTGAGTGAGAATGTGAGATGGGAGATGATATAATACCTTATGAAAAAGGGTGTTCGGTAATATGGATATGAGAGGAACGTACATTGGTCGCTATGGTACATGCAGCGAATTTGTTACAACGGCATTATGATGCATTTGGGCGGGAAGAAAGCGAATGTCTTTCAAATTGGCAAAGATGAGATGATATTAATTGCGAATACCGTTGAGGAAGGGACGAAAACACTTACTAGTGGTGCTCAAGTATAATATGCATATGCGGTCGATCAGGCTGTGTGTGCAAAGGTTTCTTGATGTTCTCAGATGCCATTCACAGTTTGTCTACAATACCTAGGTACATAGAATAGGAAAGAAATGAAAATATGCAGAAATATATGTTTGTCATGTTTGTACCGTGCCGCTTCGTAGGGGGAAAAACAGGCCGGAATTGACCACTGGCAAAGCCCTTCCTTCAATAATCCAATTGTTCCATTCCGATTCAGACAATCAAATGTTCGAATACTTTTATAATTGAAGATTATTCAAGGACTTATTTAAAGCTATTAATTTTATTATTGGGTGATTTATTACAGAATTTATTAGGGTGATCAATTTTGGCCTCTTTTTTCTCATGTGTAGAGCGTGCATTATCATTATCTGAATTCCATTGATCGTCGCTTTCCTGGGGTATATGTAACTGACAATTTGTAATATGAAACATAGATTTAAGTGTCCATCTGCCATTGAAAATCCAAATCCTTATTCCTCGCCCTCCTGTTCTCCCCTTTAAACCTCTCTGCCTCCCATCCATTGCCCCTGTCCACCCCATCCCATCGATGACCAGGCCGAATGCCATATCTATTCGGCGCTGCCGAACCTTTGTATAATGGTTTTCCCGTCCTACTTTTGCCCTTCTTCTCTTTACTCAAAAACTGCATCGCGGGATCATTCCACCGCTCTACCTCCTTCAATTCCTCATTCATCTCCACATCATCCACTCCCCTCGCCACCGTCATAAATTTTGCTTCATCTAACTCCTCTCTCCTTTTCGCCTTTGCTAATAATTGTATGTCTCCCTTTTGCGCCTCTTTTTCTTCCAATTCCTTTCGTGCTTTTTCATCCATTTCTTTTTTAGCTTCGGAACGTCGCATACTTATGTCGATTCGTCGACCCGTTGCATCTCGATAAACAGTTTCTTCTTTTCCTTTACTCTTGCCCGAACCAGATTCGCGCGCCCATTGCGCGGCTTCAACTCGCTTTTTCTTCTCAGCTTGCACGGCTGCCTCATCGCGAGTTTGAAGCCCGCCGCGGGTCTCTTCAATCGTAGGTTCTTCATCGGCGTGCAGAGCGGCAGAGTTCTCGGCGGCAGCTTGCTGGATTATCCGGTCTGCTTCGGCAGTGTCTTCATTTTGTGGTTGGAGAGCAGGTACGCCGACGGTTTTCCAAGATGATTTTTTGGACTTGCGAAATTCCGAGGTGCTGTGGTTGGTGATCATGGGGGTATCATCGTCGGAGGCATGGTCGTGAGGATTGGACCAGCCGGGAGCATCGTCGTCGGCGATTATGAGACCGGTCTGCGCGGCAGCCTTGCGTTTACGTTTTTTGTCTTTGGGGGTACTGGAAGAGGAGGTGGAGGCGGTGAGGTAATTTTTGGCGAGATAGGAGGAGAGTGACATGCTGGGTGGTGTTGATTGTGCTGTGAATCCTATGACAGGAAACTGATAATTTCGATAGCTTGAAAGGAGCTAGATAGGTAGCGTTCAATGACGCGGGTGTAGAGACCACAATGCGGAATAATGCCTCGGTCTGATCACGAGCTATACTTGGTTTCGGCGTCTTAGTATTCTTATTTGCTCGTTTCCGATATTTTGTGAAGGTAAATAAAGTACTTCGTAAATTTGATGAAAGTTCGGACTTCAAATCTAGCCTGTGTGCGCCAATGCGAGGCTGAGTATTAACTTTTAGCCTCATGCGACGTCGCGGCAATTTCGCTTGACATGCACGCTAAAACGTTATAATGGGTCTAGCGCACAATAGCCTTGTCGAGTCATGAGGCGGCCAAAATGCAGATCTAATACTTTGGTATGAGCAATTGCAAATTGGGGGCCACAAATTGGAAATGTCGTATCTATTCTTGGATTTCTTCAAGACCAAATACCTGGGTGTTGAGAGAGATTGGATAATCAAAAGTATCCAATGATTAGCTCCTCATGACATCTGTACCACTGGTTCGTCAGAAGAGTCCAACTTTTTATGACTACATACTAATTGGATGCATAAACATACAGGTGAACATTGCCCCTTTCAATCGACTCTCAGACCTATCTTTAAGGGCATAACCATGCGTCCAGGGACTTGCCACTGCCACTGCCGCTATTGTACGGAACGTTCACCGGCATTGAGTTCTTTAGCAGCTTACAAGTCATTTTCAACACGGCAATAGTTATTAAGGACAGCCATTGTGCAATACAGTCCGTACACAAATCCGGCTCATTGAGCCTGGAATCTTTGACCTGAAACATCCAATCCATTCTAAGGGGACGTGTCAACTCCACTGCCAAATTTATGCCGTACGGTATAACTTCCAGGGGACTTTCCGAGTATGGCAATTCATTCCAAATGGGTATGAAGCTCGTGCTTTACTGTAGATCAGTTAATTACTAGTCCGGAAGTGCTCAAAAATCTCTCAATGTTCACTTCCCCCATTCCCTTCCAGACCCTTTTCACCAGGTCATATCCAATGGTATCAAGTGCTTTGATAGAATGCTATTTTGTGTTATCCACATTGACCTTATTTTTATCTCGACAGTAATCAGATCAAGTTTACGAGAGCAAAGTTGCTGGACGGCTTCTGGAATTTCGTCCGAAGGTACCCCGTATTTTTACACAAAATATGGAGATGATGATTTTTCAAGCCAGGTACGGAACAGGGGGCTCCAGTATAGGAAAGACACTTTCATTTCGGAGAGTAGATCTACCTTTCTCATTCGAGATGATCAACATGGTAGCTTCAACGCTATGCCAAGATTCAAGGGGTGAGAACGTTATGGTCGTCGTCTTTAAAAGATGTTCTCCTCTCCATGATTATTTTCCTTCTCAAGCCTGCTTTGCATTCTTTACCACTCTCTTTACGAAAGGTCCTTCTAGGCCTGTTACAATCTTTTTTTCATTTTTTTTCATATTAAACACATTCATTTTCATTTATTGTTATTCTGTCAGTCATGTTTTCGTCGTCTCTCGGGACGGCCCTCGTTGGGGCAGTCCTTGCTACAAATGTAGCAGCATATCCACCAGCTTATGCACCTGAAAAGTATTCTGATCGTATAGATGTCGTCCATACCGGTATCTCTACCGGTGTACACTCTGGTGTGTCTGCAAGACACACATCCCACAAGCAGCTTTGCCGTCATGATATTGGCTGCTCGAGACAGAATGAGGTCTTGTTAGATACGTAAGGGTTACCAAAGATGATTTCATATTAAGTTTGTTGCTGACATATTTGTAGTGGAGTCAGTGCCGCATTGGATGTGTTTGGTCTTCTTGACCTCGGTCTTGGTGCAGATATCGGAATCAGCTTTGGAAGTGCATCAGGATGCCAGATCAAGTGTGTTGATTGTCGAACATGGGGTACAGCCGTCGTCACCAACACCGTGGCCGAAATTTCCAGCAACATTATCGGAGAGGTGCTTGAGTTCTTGGAACATCCTTACGAAACCATTGTTGAAGCCGCAAGCTTGGAATGTTTGATTTCTCTGGAGGATGTTGGAGGACACATCGAACTCAATGTCTTCGCCGCTGAATCCGCCACTTACACTCTCAATATTTTCGAAGCTGGTCTTATTGCTGATGTTTCTATCCTCGATACTGTCTCGGTTGGCTTGAACGTTTTCCTTGATTTGGTTATCTCCGTTGATGCTCAAGTCGATCTCTCTGCTGGTTTCGAATTCTCCTTCCCAGAAGGTGCTTCCCTTACTGTTGACCTCTTGGCCGGTGCTATCAAGAACTATAACTTCGACGGAGCTGTCATGAATGACCTTCCTATCATTGTCCTTGCTGGTGAAGCCACATTACAAGCTTCCATTCGCTGCAGAGTTGAGGCTGGTACTACCGTCTCTCTCTTGGGTATTGGATATAGCTTTGAACTTGGTGTCTATGCCGACTTGCTTCAATATGTCACTGAAATTGGTAGCACCGATAATTGTCCACTTTCCATCTCGGGTGCAGTCGATGTTAACATTGGTGCATATGCCGCTTCCGTTGCAAACATCGACTTTGCTGCATTCGAGATTGCACCAACTGCGGCTATTACTGTGAATGCTGGTGCCCTAGCTGCTATTTGCACCACTAGACCAACTTCCACCAGAGTATTGGGTGCTATTTCCACTGGATCTGCTTCCAGTGGCTCTGATTCCGATTCGTCAGCCTCTGGCTCTGGTTCCGCCCCATCTGGAACTGGACATTTCTCAAATGGCACTGTCCTAACTGCTTCCCCACCATCCGGTGCTTCTGCCACTGGATCATTAACCGGTACCATTACTAGTGCAGCATCTTTGACCACATCTACAGCTTATGCTACCCAAGTTACTACCATTACTAGCTGTGCTTCAAATGTTATCCATTGTCCAGCATCCCTTGCAGGTACCACCGTTGTTACTCAAACCGTTGTCGATTATACTACTGTTTGCCCAGTCACGGAGGCTGGCAACACCGCGTCAGGAGCAATTCCATCAAGCTTGCCATCCCTTACTACTTCGGCCAATACCAATGTTGCCCCTTCATCTATCCCTGGCACAATCATTCTTACCTCGGTTGCATCAGCAAGCCCATCTACTTTCGATGTCCCAAGCTCAACTCCTACCGCTGTCGTTCCCGTCGGTACTGGAGCTTCAACCACTAACTTGGCATCCATCACCTCCGCCTTGTCCAGTGAACTCTCGGGATCCTCTCCATCAAGTGCGATTGGTTCCGGAAGTAACACTGCTTCAGTTCCTACCCCAAGCAGTACCGGAGAACTCAGCAGCGAGACCAACTCTCCAAGTGGCTCATCTCCAAGCGCATCTGGATCAAACGGTTCATCCCCATCAAGCTCTGTCGCAACTGGCTCATCCCCAAGCGCATCTGGTTCTGGAAACTCTGGAAGCGGCTCATACCCAAGTGGTTCTCCATCTGGAAGTGGAGCCTCTCCAAGTGCTTCGGGACCAAACGGTTCATCCCCAAGTGCCTCAGGATCAGAAAATGGTTCATCTCCATCTGGCAGCGCCTCTGCTTCTGCTCCATGTGTTTCATCAGGTGCTCTTCTCTCTGGTCAAACTGCTTGCCCAGTTTCTGGCTCTACTCCATCTCAAACCAGCTCTGGTGAGCTCAGCGGACTTTCCACAGCCCCAGCTGGATCTTCCCCATCATCTGTCGCTTCCGGCTCATCCCCAAGTGCATCTAACGGAGCTTATCCATCAGGATCAACTGGACCATCTGGATCTTCTCCATCTGAATCTGCCAACATCTCAAGCCCATCTGGTACTTCCGGTTCCAGTGGCGCTAGTGTTACTGGAGGTTCTTCTCCATCTGCCTCCTCATCCGAAACTGTTTACACAACCGTTATCGTCGATTCATACACTACTGTTTGCCCTGTTACTATGACACAAACTAGTGGAGGTGTAACAAGTATTTTGACCACTTCTACCATTTCAACTGTCTACAGCTCTTCCACCATGACTGCCACCAAGACTGTTGTCGTGAAGCCATCTGGTTCATCTCCATCCGAATCCGCTCAAGTCACTGGCCCAGCTGTTTCTTCACCAGGATTCTCATCCGAGACTGTTTACACTACCGTTATCGTCGATTCATACACTACAATCTGCCCAGTTACTTTGACTCAAACCAATGGCGGAACCACCAGCGTTTTGACTACTTCTAGCATCTCCACAGTCTACAGCTCGTCGACCGCTACTGGTACACGTACTATCACTGTTGCACCTTCCACAACTTCCGGTTCTGAGGGCGCTAGTGTCGTTCCATCTGGTTCTGCTCAAGTTACTGGCCCAGCTGTCTCTTCCCCAGTTCAATCTTCCGAAACTGTCTACACGACCGTTATTGTTGACTCTTACACCACAATCTGCCCAGTTACTTTGACTCAAACCACTGGAGGAGCCACTAGCGTTTTGACTACTTCTAGCATCTCCACTGTTTACAGCACCTCCACTCTTGTTGGTACTAGCACTGTTGTCGTAACCCCAGCACCATCGTCAACAGGATCTGCTGATGCATGCTCCGAGACCTGCACCACTGAGTACAACACTTGTCGAAGTGCTTCAGGTGCAAACCGAGCCACTTGTGCTTCCGACTATGCAACATGCCTCGGATATTTTCCGTTTGATAGCAACGGATCATTGGTCACTCCAACTGCCTGCTCCCCAGGAGCATCGGCACCAGCGTCATCTGCTCCAGCAAGCTCCGCTCCAGCATCCTCCGCTCCAGTAGCCTCTGCTCCAGCATCCTCCGCTCCAGCAAGCTCCGCTCCAGCATCCTCCGCTCCAGTAGCCTCTGCTCCAGTAAGCTCTGCTCCAGCAAGCTCTGCTCCAGCATCCTCCGCTCCAGCAAGCTCCGCTCCAGCAAGCTCTGCCCCAGCTGTTTCCCAAGGTGTGTCTACCGAGCAAATTTACAGCACAGTCTCCGTCCAATCATACGTCACTGTCTACCCAGTCACTTTGACCCAGACCAACGGAGGAGTCACCAGTCTTGAGACATCAACAAGCTTTGCGACAATTTTCCAGTCTTCCACCATCTATGCCACTAGAACAGTTGCTATTCAAACACAAGGAACTTCTTCCCCAAGCGGTTCTGTCATTGTTCCACAAGGTAGCGCACAAGCATCCGGGCCAGCCCCATCATCTCCTTTTGATAATTCTGGTGTCACTGCTCCATCTCCAGCTGCCTCTGTGGTTTCCAGCAACGGTGTCCCTGCCCCTATCGCTTCTACCCCAGCTTCTGCACAAACTGGATCTAACTCAGGAAACTCTGGAAATGGATCCCCATCTGTTGTTGCAAGTTTGAGTGCCACAACCGGTAGCCCATCTTCCGCTATCAACACTAACAGTGGAGATATGGTTTACAGCACTGTAACAGTTGTTCCCGTTGCTAGTCAAGCAGTCAGCTCAGCTCAAGGTTTGACCACACCTGCACCAGCAACTGGTTCCTCTCAACCATTGACCTCTGCCATTGGTGGATCTGGAAGTGCAGGTTCTGAAGAATGTGCTCAACCATCTGTTATCACCATTTCTGCTTCTCCTTCTATCCTCACTGTTGTAAGTTTTCCCTGTTAATTTTCTTGAAGTTCTACAGCTAATCAAATATAGACTCAATCTGCATCCGTCATTACCATCATTCAAACTGCCGGTGCTAGCTCTCCATCTGGTGTTGCTTACCCAGGGTCCCCTGATAACTCTACCGTCTCTGGTCTCCCAGGTAAGGCTGTTTCAGTCTCATCCACTGAGGGTATCACCGTCGCTTCATCGACTATGATTGTTCCAGGTTCAGGTGCATCATCCACTGTTGTTGTACCAGGAAATGCTGCCCCTACTGGATCTGCATCTGAAGTCTACCCAGTTGGTTCATCCACTGTTGTTGTACCAGGAGCTGTTGCCCCTACTGGATCTCCAGTCTACCCAGTTGGCTCATCCAACAACGGTACCTCTGGAACTTATGCTAGTGGAGCAGGCATCAACAAACCCACTCAACCAACCTCCGTCACTGGCATCACTGCCGCCAGTGGATCAGCAACTGCATCCCCAAGCATGATTATCACTGGTTCTGCTAGCCGTTCTAGCATCTCCATTGGATTGATTGCTGTCATTATGGGCGCTGTCGCTCTCTTGTAAATCAGGTGATGGAAAAAAAAGTGGAAGTATGAGTGGTATGAACTGAATTGGAGGGTTTCCTATGTCTGAACGAGGTATTGATACTGTTGAGTATTCGTGTACAGTATTTTAATGTAATTTTAATTCCAAAAATAAATTACGGAGTGAAGATTTGTATAGACACTTCTTTTTGTCCAGTAGATAGTCAATACATACTTGACAAACTGTACCATTATGATTTTCTGGGATTGTTTTTAGTGACTTTCTTGTATGAGAGAGTATGAGTGATTGAGTGAGCATGATTGTATGAATTGAGATGATTATCTAAATTAAAATAATTGCATAGATCAAAATGATTATATAAATTAAGGAATTAGAATAATCCCATAAACTACAATACTCATATCAATAAATTAGAATAATCATATTAATAACCCAAGATACATCTCAATATATAAAAGCAGATGATTAGGTCAATCATTAATTATTATCCATCCATCATCCATCCATGATAAATAAATAAATAAATAAATAAACAGTAATTAAAACAAAACAATCAATCAAGTAATCAATCAATCAATCAAAAACTTATCTAGATACTTTACTTGAAACAGGAGGAAGAGGGAAAAGAGAGGAGGAAAAGGAGGATGGTTAAGGTAGTTGAGTTAGTTACGTTACGCGCGAATTATTTTGTATATATGTATATGTATATGTATCTATATCAATCCATCTACCTTCTCAAACACCTCAAAGCAATACCATACTATATTATACCATACCTAGGTAGTAACCTAGTAACCTACGCACCAAAAAAAAAGAGAGAAAAGGAAAAGAAAAACACATTCTCAACATTCTCAACTCTATTCATATATACCTCCTTACACATACCTCCACACCTACCTATCTGCCTACCTGCCTACCTAAGCATTCAAAATAACCACATTCAATAATCCTTCAAAGTAACAATACAAAACAATTCACACTATACAACGAAAAAGTTCCTAAAGTTCACATTTCAGAATTTAGAATTATACATTCATTTAATTTACTCTTTCCTAAGCTAATGCCCTTTCAAGTACAAAGGATCAAGTGAGTTTGCCTTATCCTTTCGCTCTACAGCATCCATCCATCCATCCATCCATCCAATTCACTTGATATACTTTACAAAAGAAAAGAAGAAGAAAGAAGATATGCCATTTCCAGGCTAAGTCGAATTTATCCCCAACATTCAACTTCAATCAAATGTTAAGAAACCCCCTCCATCCAGCCGTTTACGTAAGCCTTCGCGCCATGCCCCCGCTATGAACAAAAGAAAGAAAGAGAAAAGAGACCAAAAGGAAAGACCAAAACATCTTACAAAAACAAGGATTGTTCCAATTCCAAACGACAATCTTTTTAAATCCAATTCAATTCAAGATTTTTGAAGAATAACGCCAGGCTATGCTGTCGGCCTAATATATATCCTATCCATAGTATCCAGAGTTCCTCTGTCCTCCTTGCGTTGGTGGATATTGAGGGAAATATTGCTGTTGTTGAGAATATTGATGAGGAGAAGCTTGATATCCAGGAGAGTGTGCCAAGGTTGTTTGATATTGTCCAGGTGAGTGAGCCAATGTTGGTTGGTATTGTCCAGGTGAATGAGCCATAGTTGTTTGATACTGACCAGGTGAGTGTGCCAGGGTTGTCTGATATTGCCCTGGTAATTGCGCTGGTATTGTCCATGCCGCTGCCTGAGGGAAGTTTGGCCCCATCCATGAACCTCTCTTACTAGGTACTGCAAACTGTGATGGTGAATAGTTGGTATTAGCATATTGCGACTGGCGACGGTTCTGCTCAGTTTGTTGCAAAAGACGAGTTTGTTCAGCTAATTGTTGATCAAGACGACGTTGTTCAGCTTGCTGCTGCTGCTGTTGTTGCTGTTGCTGAGCCAATTGCTGTTGACGAAGTGCAATTGCATGCTGTACCGACTGAGATTTGAGTCCTTGCTTGACATGTTGCTTTTCCTTCTCACGCGAACCAATAGCTCCGACGAGACCAGCAGAAACAACTTTATCTTTATTAGTATTCTTGACCATGGCAATTAGAGGTCCACCAGTCATTTTAGCAACAAAAGCTTGCTCTCGTGCAGAGAGATTTGTTGTAACGGCGCCATTTCCAGAGGGCCCTAAAACTCTGTTTGCACCTCTGGAGCTTGGGCGTAGAAGATCAGCTGAACTGTGACGTGCATGTTGCTGTTGACCATATACTTCAGCGGAATTCAATAGGTCTGTTGAGTTACGACGCGAGTTACGGTTCTGACCATGTCCTTCGTTGAAATGCAACAAGTCTGCTGAGCTATGGCGTGAGTGACGATTTTGACCATACCCTTCATTGAGATTTAACAAATCTGCCGAGCTATGACGTGAATGTTGACCTATAAGTGCACTGGAACGCTTAGAAGTTTGACCTGGCGTAGGAGAAGGGGTATATCGTCCAGATGTAGGGGAAGGCGTGGCACGTGCAGGTGTAGGAGAAGTTGCACGTAGAACGTTGCCTGAAGGTTGACGTTGGTGGATATATTGCGGTGTGGCAGCAGCAACCATGGAACGCTGCTGAACATACTCTTCCGCTGTCAAACCTTGTTTGTGGCCAAAGGTGTTATTAGCAGCGGTTGCACTCATTCCAGGCTGCCAAGCTAGTGCATTGCCGCTAGGAGATCTTTCATGACTTGGACGCTTTTCAGGACTGGACTGATTAAAATTATTCTGTTTGGGAGGAGGACTTGGAGAGTCTTGACCGGGTGCTCGATTGAGATCAAAGGTAGGACCAAAATCAATATCAACACCTTTTGACAACGTGTTTTCGTCACCATAAAGCGGTTGCCCAACTTCAATATTGCCGATGATCTTCTTCTTCCCTGCGCGAGGCTTTTCGACAGACTCTTGCGTGCGTACAGATCGCACAGACTTTTTGGTACTGGCATAATCCGGGGTGCCAGTCGATGCAGCATCGTCGTATGCACTACTTAAATCACTGTTGTGTCTATTCATCTGCGGGAGCTTAAAGTCGTCTGCTTTAGGCAGTATCAAGTCGAAAGCGCCTGAATCGAGGATATGTTGAGTCAAGCTCCCAGAACTGGAAGGTGGGTGCGACGAAGTAGGGCTTGGTTGATTCTCTTCTCGTGTGGGAAGAGGCTTTCTTGAGATGCTTTGGCTGGTCTGTAGACGAGATGGTTGGCTAGAGGGGTTCTTTGGTGGGAGCATATCGTTTGAGAAATTCGATTGTGATCTTGAATTAAAATTTGTATTATTAGATTGATAGTATTGGTTTTGATACGGTGTTTGATCGCGGTTCGAGGGAAGAGCTGACTCTTGTTCGTTACGAGGTTCGTAGGTTGCTACGATGCCTTCATTAATGATGTTATGGTTAGCAGGCATATGGTGAGATCTGGTGACGTCTGACAGTACCCCTCTACCTTGATCTTCATCCTCCTCTATTCTATCATGCGTTTGAGCATTCAATCCTCGTCGGTCTTGACTTTGATAAATGGCTGCAGCACCGACAGCACCAGTTAACTGAGATAATGTTGCGGTAGACATGCGATTGTTCGCTTTCCGAAGATCTGTTGATTGCAGGGGTTTGCTAGGGGGTTTAGCGCCCGGCGCGTGTTTGAAAGCTGGGGGTGCAGCTACGGGTTCTGGCATCGTAACGGTTTGCAATTCTTGTAGTTCACGAACCGGAGTAACACTGGCTGCTTGCTCGTCTTCTGAACTGAGGCGGTCGGGGGAAGGTGTAGCATCTTGTATGTATTTCAAACCTGAGCCGGGGTGTAGAGGTGGGATACGAGCAGGTTCATAAGCTCCGTCAAAGACAGAAGGATTTTGATTCTGATCACGGCTTGGTGGTTGAGATTCAGATATTGACCTTTGATGAGGCGGTCCTGAGGTCTTTGGCTGTTGAAATGCAACAGGTGCCGAATCAGTTCTAGGGAGACCGCCATAGCCAGCATCTCCCGACTGACGGACACCAAATTGTATCGATGGTGATGATCTAACCGATGCTGCATCGTCAAATTGAAGGCGAGTTCGAGGATTTCCTACACTATTGCGACTTCTTCTGCTGCCGTACTGGCTATTTCTTTGGCTGTTGTTTCTGAGAGTCACCATTCGCTTGGCTGTCAAATCTTTCATTCTTCCTCTCCATTCAGATTCTAGCCAGTTAGCGCTACCTTGCTCCGATATTAGACTTGAAACATCGAGGGTCTCTAAATATCCATATCTTCGGTGTTCTGGCATTGCAAACATCAAACTTCTGGTGTCGTTTGTCTCTGCAATCAAACGACCAGGGCGTCCATACAGACCAAACGTATCGTAGACTGGGAAAAGCCAACGGAGCATCATTTCAAAGCCGCTTACAGCTGGATGTACCTCGGGCATGACGAAAACGAATCCTTCAGACGTTAAAGGGGGGTTTGAGTGAATCGTGATAGATCCTTCGACCTTGACTAAAGTGGAAGCATCTATGAGTGGTTTGGATTGAGGATATATAGCAAACGCAGAATATGCATCATTTATCGTAGCGATTGGTCGAACCTTTTTCGTTCTCTTGGAATCATAGAATTTGATGTCGCCTTTTAATATAGGGGGCCGTGAGCGATCATATGCCGACCTTTTCTTTTGCGATTGTTTTTGTAATTTTTGGACCTCTTTTTCATCGGGTGGAGTAATCACGCACCAACATCGTCTCCAAGGCGTTCCAGCGCCAAATCTCACTCGGGCCCAGTCTGCAGTTTGGATCCTCGAGCGCTCCATGATGGGTCTGATGTTGTTTAATAATTTACCCTTACCAGCAATGAGCGCACCTGTATAGGCTTCTTGTAATGACGCATGCTCAAACATACAAAGACGAATACCCGCGGTCCATTGAACCAACGAGTGATGTGAATTGAAGTGCAATAGGTATCTATTCTTACCCGCGGTTGATATACTGAGGACATTCTGCAAAGGTGCTTCTGTGGGTGACCTTGTGGGAAGGGATTCGATCTATAGACCATTAGTAGGTGGAATCATACCAATTTTGAGAAGAGCAAAAGTAACCATTTTGATCGAGGCATCTGTGAGATTGATAAACTTGGGAAGGACCTCTCCATCTTGCCCAGCAGCATCTAACTCTGCTGCATCCCACAATGAAAGGATAGTTCCCACAAGCTGTGCAAAACACTCCGTCCAGGTTCGGTCGGCATTGGCCTTGCCATCTGCATGATGTTAGATTATAATGCTCTACCAATGTAGAATACAATACGTACGTATGTTCTGATCGTCCAATTTTAAGAAATAACCTTCCTGGTACAATTTGTTGCTGTGACTATTCAAGAATGTGAAAATTGGTTGTAGTTCCGGTAAGGTATCTTGGTTCACATCCATCAATGGAGGCTGAAAGGTTTGTGCCATAGACGTTGGTCTAGACGATGCTCGCTCCCTTGTTCGAGTCGGCTGGGGAGATGCGCGAACTTCGCTCGAAGGGGATTCCTGGTGAGAGGGCATTTGGAAGCTCGCAGTTGGAAATGGCTCTCTTCCCGAGGACGACTTTCCGGTGTCTTGAGACCCTTGCTGTGTGTAGGACTCAGTTCGACTCCGTGCTCGGCCTGTAGATGGAGGTGGTCGAGTAGGGCTATTAGAGTCTCTGTCCCTAAACTGGGACATGAACGACATAACTAAGGGAAAGGGCTATTTAGCAATGGTTGACTTGTAAATATGGTGGCGCATTCCAACGTACCTCGATTTCGGCCCATTTTGAATGAATTAATTTGCTTTGAATAATAGTAAGTTCAGAAATCTATGAATGAAGCGGTGATTCCGCGAGCTCCGGATGAAGCTTCAAATTGATATGGTTGACTTATGACATGTACAATCTAATAAGTGTTCTGCGTTTCGTTCTTTCTTTGTCGAACTGTTGATTATATAACAGCACAATGATTCCCAATTTTTTATAACCCGGCGGCAAATGGAGCTCTCAAGGCTGCTGCAAACAGAAGATGAATTGAAGCCAAAAATGCAAAAGAATGTAAAGATTGGATTGGGGGTATTGTGAATAATGTTGAGGAATGATGAATAATTGGGGGAAAAGCAGGTGAATAATCTACTGGTATGCGGGCTAATTCATGTACCTGCTTAGCATCTTGTTATTTTTTTTGGGTTTGGCGGGATCTGGGGGACGTCACTTTTGTGAGACCAGGGAACGATGAGAGGATTAAGAGGCGGGAGGTCCGACTACCGATGCTCAAAATAGAAAGGAGGAAAGAAAGAAAGATGAATAAGAAAAATATACGAGAGTAAATTGTCCGCGAGGTCTAGGAGGTATGTAATGTTATTTAAATGTGTAGCTAGAGTGAGAGGGAGAGAATCGAAGATGGAAAAGAATATATATATATATATTGAAGAAGAAGAAAGAAAGTCCAAGGTTGCAGGTCGAAGGTCCCAGGTCGAAGGTCCAAGGTCTAAGGTCGTGAAAGGGTGGAAAAGATGAAGAGGTTGGTAGGAGGGAGTGGGAGAAGTGGAAGAAGTGGAAGAAGTGGCAGGAGTCAAAAGAGCAGAAGAATACCTAGTACCTAGGTCGGCTCGTAGGTAATCTTGGAAAGCAATAGACAATATTTCGCACCTGGGGCCAAATGATCATAAGGGGGAGTTTATTTGGGAGTGAAGGGTTCAAATTGATTTCACGGAGTAATTCGTTTGCATCACATGAAATGATTCAATTACGAGGTCTCATATCCATATCTCATCACATAACATGGGCGGAAGGACCGGACGAAAAGGGACAGATGTAGTAAGGTAGTGTAGTAAAGACATAGATACATAGATACATACATACATACATACATACATAAATATAGAGAGTCGCTATCTAGTATTCATCACATCAACAACACATACAAACTATGCTGATCTGGTAGCTGAGAGCATTTATCGTTTGGGTTTGTTTGTCAATTGTTAAACAACATCAAGACTTGGATCAAGATTTGGAACTGTTGACCAATTCCAAGCATATGTATGTGTACTAATGAGTAAACATCTCCTGCATTAGAATCTCCCTCGTTATACATACTATTATACATACATTCACATACACTCACATACATTCACATACATTCACCTACATATCTCGCACAGGACCATGTATTGTGCTATGCCCCTCTTGTCCCCAAAGCATCCATCCTCCAATTCACCGGTCTTGGCTAACTACTAATACCTTAGCATTCTCAACACATGGACGCGTCATTTTCTCTGACCCCAAATAGCGTAAACTCACTTCGTAATGCTGATTGGCCTCTTCCTCCTCAACACGCGCTGGGAAAAGATGGAAAGGAAGTGCTGATCTGATCGCCTGTACCTGTTCTATGGAGGTCTGAGAAAAGTCCAGCAAGCTCCAAGACGAGGAGGAATAATACGAGATCGTAACGCAGAGTATACCTTAATTGGGTGCTGTTGAACCATCACAATCGACCTAGTAGTAGTAGCCTAAGGGGGCCCAGGTACCTATGCAAGCGGCTCTCTCAGCTCGTTTATCGGGTATCGGATTTATCCATTAATTGGCAATGGAAGGGCTGTGTGAGAGATTTCTACATTAAACACCGACTCCGTAATAAGTTTACATATCTCCAACAATCTCTCCAATCTCTCCAATCTCTCCAATCTCTTTCCATATCTCTCAATGTCTCCAGTCTTTCTGAAACCTGATGATTACCAAACTGTTTGAAATCTGGTCCAAGCTCTTACACCAGAAAGGACAAACGCTCTCTCTTCCCTCCGTAGATTCCAATCAATTTGTCCGAGAAACTCCTTCTCGCGGAAAGTTGCAGTGCCACGGTAATACGAAGAATTTATCCATTTTGGTCCGGAAAGATATAAAACATGCCTGCGGTGATCATCCTGTTAGGCTTGACAACGCAAATCGAAAGAGAAGCACCTTCACATTCAGCCGAATTCTCCGGATCATGCAAGATTATGTTCAGAGGACAGCACAGCCGGTCTGGACACTCACTCATCGACGCAGGCCAAGTCAAGCAAAGGCAACGCAGATATCCATTCGTCGTTTCATCGTCATGTAGAAAGTAAGCACGTGGTAGATTTGCATCGATGTATCACCATATTAGCAGACGCAGAGAGTGAATATGTCAATTTCCTTACGAAATTAATTGGTCCATTCATAATGTTTTCTGTTCTAACTTCTGTCTTTCACCCACTCTTGATTTGATTCAAATTCCTACCTAGTCGGCTTGATCATCCTGGTAGGCTCCACACAAATTGTCATTATCCACAGCTTTATTCAGCCTTAAGAAATCTATATTTATGGCATGTATCACATCACGTGTCTACTCGTAGTACGTACCTGTTTCGTTATCGCGGTTGGTCCATCCATTGAATCATGAAGGTTCTTATCGTCTAAAGTGCAATTTTTGTGAAGGAGTTTCTCGGTTTATATCCCGACAACTTCCATCAACTTGACCACGAGGCAATTTTTCACCTCTGCGCATCAATCACGACGCTGGGATGAGGAGGTCGATTTGTCGAACACACGTTGCGCAAGCTATACATAATCAATCCCGTCGTACTCTCATTCACAGCTCCCCGAGATGGCGCCCTGAATTGGCATTTTCAACATCTGCAGATGTCGATATACCACCATTTCGAGAAGAATCCCTTCCATTTAAATTCGAAACGGGACTTGCCTTATTTGCTAAGAGAAAGCCTCGACCTTTTCCTCCTCCATTCTTATCTCCTCCATCGGGATCCTTTTCCGATCCGTTAAGTACGCATCATAGGAGTCGCGATAGAAGACCTTCGGTGAACGGTGAGGTGATTAGAGGATATACAAATGGCGATGATGCGGTTTACTCCAGTGATTACTTTATTGGCGCAAATGATGGTGTGGGCGCCTGGTCTACGAGAGAAGGTGGTCATGCAGGGTTTGTGGCTTTCTGAAATCACGATTTACCTTGGAGTGCTAACATATGGTCAGTTTATGGTCAAGGCTAATACTACACTTCTGGGCTGCGGAAGTAGAGAACGATGCAAGAAGATCTCGACCTGCAGGAAAGTATTTCGAGCCGAATCCCATTGATTATCTACAAAAAGCATATGAGCGAACTATTCAAGCGACTGCGAGTCCGAATAAATGGCAAGGCACAACGACTGCTACCGGGGCACAATTGCATTATAAATTAGATGATACAGACCTTACCGCACCCGCTACTCCTCTCTTATATGTTACCAACATTGGCGATTCACAAGTGCTAGTCATAAGACCGAAACAGGAGGAACGTGTTTTCAAAACTACAGAACAATGGCATTGGTTTGACTGTCCTCGACAACTTGGTACAAATAGCCCCGACACGCCTGTTAACAATGCTGTTATGGAAAAGGTTGAAATTGAGGAAAATGATGTCGTTCTTGCCATGTCTGATGGCGTAATTGACAATCTATGGGAGCATGAAATAATTGAAAGTGTTGTGAGCAGCATTCGTAAGTGGGAGCGAGGTGAGGGGGGTGTAGGTACTGGAGATCGACAAGGTGGTGCCGGAGGTGGTATGAAATTTGTAGCCGATGAGCTCATGAAAGCTGCAAAAGTGATCGCGCAAGATCCTTTCGCAGAGAGTCCCTTCATGGAGCACGCTGTCGAGGAAGGTCTTGCTATGGAAGGAGGTGAGTACAGAGAGGCTGAAAAGTATGTCATTTACTAATTGATTGTTAGGTAAACTAGATGACATAAGTGTAGTTGCAGCTCTATGTAAACGCAGTAACGGATGAAGTGAAGTGGGTGCATAGGTTGAGTTATCCGGGGCATATAAGATATGACCTCAGGATTGAAGTGACTAGAAGCTGTTCATGTAATAGCAACTCGCGCCAAGAGGCATATAGAGACAGTTGTCAGGGGGAAGAAGAACACCAAACGGGAGATCTCGATTTGCGAGGGATGAGAATCGTGACAAGAGATGGGCAGAGTGAGGAGGTTCGCGGGTGGGAATACAAGGCGTACGATCCATGGATGTAATATGTATTGTTATTTAAGCAGGATATAGATTTTTGTACATTCATATAATATCAAGTAGAAACTTTGAGAGGACTCCTATTCTTTGGTTCTAGACTTGTTGGCTTATTAGCATGGCTAGCAACAAATACTAGGAAGCCATTGGGCCATTGGGAAAATCCACCCTAGTTCCCGATAAGTCCTTATCGTTGAATTTATCCGATAAAAAAATTATCAATCTTCATCATCACATCTCTTACCGTTTACCAAACTCAATCAATTGACCCTCAAACTATTTTGACGAATTCGAAAACATGAGAGGAAAAAGAGCGAAGCAATATAAAAAGCTCATGCAGCAATATGGCATGAGCTTTGGTTTCCGTGAAGCATATCAAGTACTTCGTGAGCTCCCCAGTCTTGCGCATCAGTACTATTGCTCGTTTTCAATGACTGACTTTCTCTCTCAACAGTTGACGCAGAGATTATCAAGGATGCAGATAGATTCAAGATGGATTTGGTCGGTGGTTTAGAGCGAACACTTCATGGTCAAGTTAAGCCTAGTATGTTCATATACCTTTACATCTTGTCGCATCAATTGTTAACGAACATTAGTGATTACACAATGCTCAATGCGCCATTTATATGCTGCTTCATCGGAACCAGGAGTTTCTTATCTCATCGACAAAGCAAAAACCTACGAGCGACGCCGCTGCGGTCATCTCCCAGAAGATTATCCCGAACCTCTCTCTGCCCGCGATTGTATCAAAGCAGTCGTTGACGGCAAAAACAATGGAACCAATAAACACAGATACGTGGTAGCAAGTCAAGATATAGAAGTGAGGAAGGCGATGAGGGCAATTCAGGGCGTACCTTTGGTTTACATTAACAGGAGTGTCATGATTATGGAACCTATGGCAGAAACATCTACGGAGACGAGAGATCGAGAAGAAAGGTCGAAATTTAGACAGGGCATCAAGTCAGGAAGAGCTTCAGGAAGTCTCAAGAGGAAGAGAAATGAAGGCGATGAGGACGATGACGAAGAATCAGCAAAGAAAGATATGGGTGTATCGGACGGCGTTGCGAAAAAGAAGAAGAATGCACCAGGACCAAAAGGACCCAATCCATTAGCAATGAAGAAGAAAAAGAAGGTCGAGGGAGAGAGTACGAAGCCAAATGCGTCAAGCAAAGTGGCTGATGCAAATGATACGGGAGCGGATGGTTCAGAACCTGTCAAACGCAAACGAAAACGTCTACACTCGAAGAAAAAGGCAGAGGATGGAGCCGATGGAGAAACGACAATTTCAAGTGAGAAAATGGATGAAACAGCTTGATATATACAGGAACGTTGAGCAGAATATTACATACAAATTAATTACAATTTTAGAATGATACCCAAATAATTGGAATTAAGCTGTATGATTATGGTTGTTGAAATTACCTAGGTAGGTCCAGTCAGTAATAAAGAAATCGGGGAGCACGATATTACGATTCCAATTCGTCATATCGGTAGGTCGCATTTGACCGACGCCGTCCCCCTGGATTACGGAACAAAGAAAATGGACCCCAAACTACATATCAAGTAAAGATCAATCTATTTAAAGTATAGCAACAACATAATGATTCCTCAAAAGTTACCAATACTCAAAAGCATTTAAGCCTTCACTGCCCATAAGCAATAAGCAATAAAACATCTGAATCACCACTATACCCTTACCCGTTAGAAAGCACGTTCCAATCGTTTACTGGCTCACTCACTGAGGAAGTGCATCGGTCATTCCCAAATCCCAAAATCCTGGTCAAACTGGACGGTGTCTGTGTGTACGGTGTGTACGAAATCCATACAAAGCACAGAGCATCGACCTCGGAACACTTTTGTGCTTCAGAATCCATGGATCCGCGCAAGAACACATTTAATAAATTAGCAACGAATGTCTAAGTGACGTTAGATGATTTATCTGTTAGAGACGCCACCTGCCCTGTGAGTCAAGGTGGTGGTCGAAGTGCTAGAAACAATATGCCACAGAGTGATGAGACCACCACAAATGCTAAGGAAGATGGCATTGTGGGACCGGGTACAGCTGTTCAAAATGGACCTGCAGAACTGGATGACTTCGGATTACCCCTCAAGAAGAGAGTTGTTCCAGAACCGGTAGCATATGATGAAGATTTGGAGAAGATCGAATCGGAGCATAAGTCGAGTGTCCCAGAAGATCGGAATGCTGAGACTAAAGAGAATGGATTGAAGAATGCGGATATTGCTAAGGAAGACGCAGAAAAGGTAGACGATGGAAAGGATAACGGGTCAGATAAGGAAGAAGAGGGACTCAAGGTTGTGCAAGCAACGCCATCACCTGCGACCACAAATCCAGAACCTCAAGAACCTCGCGAGACAACTCGGAACGAGGACTTGCCAGCTCATGGACATCCCGCCCCTCAGCAAACAATCGAAGAAATCGAATCTACAAGTAAAGAAGCTTTGGCGGAATCGTCGGAACCTGCGAAACCTGCAGAAGAGCCAAAATCTGCAGAAAGTTTGGAGAATACTAGCGGCAACAATAATAGCAAT
Organism: Botrytis hyacinthi; assembly: GCA_004786245.1. NCBI lineage: Eukaryota > Fungi > Ascomycota > Leotiomycetes > Helotiales > Sclerotiniaceae > Botrytis > Botrytis hyacinthi. Next base: position 36,239 of record PQXK01000155.1, on the reverse strand, counting down.
GCGGTTCCCGCGGTGAATAACAGGAATAGTCGGATGGAACCAAGTCAGGGAACCAGTCAGGGAATCTCAGAATGGTCGCATCAACATACTACTGTACCTGATCCAAAAAGCCCACCTCAAGAAGATGATGAATGGCAAACAATGCCAGCGTATGCTCCATACGATATTTATGATGACGACAATAGGTTAATTGCGAAGGAGGCACACGAATCTGATGAAGAAGCGGATGCATATGCAGGGTTAGGTGGTGCCGGTAGAGGATATACCAGAGTTCAACTAGACGAAGATGCTCAATCTGCGACGAGTCTGGATGAGAACACACAATACCTTTTCAAAGATGTCCATGGCACTGGAGCTGGAGAAGTAGAAGATGAGGAGCAGCGAGATGCAGTTTCTCAAATGCAAGCTACTAAGGATCTTTTAACGGAAGGGCAAAGAATTGCATATGTTGGCATGACTCGACTTATTCTTTCAAAAATGCTTGAACAGCAGGAATTGTTGGTGTCAGCAAAGAAAGGAAACAAGAAAGAATTGCAAGTTTCAGCCGAAGCTATGAAAATGTGGACTCAAAAGATGATGGTTCGGCTATATGCGCATATGGAAATCAGTACAGATGAACAGATTATGATTGAGCAATTGGCTGAACATGGAGTAGTCCCTTCAGATCTGACAGGGACTCTCATGCAAAATGCACGAGTAAAGAATCCTATGGCCGAGAAAGCTCATTCAAGTAAAAACTCGGTTGCTTCTGGTAGAAGTCCTAGGGAATCCATCTCATCTCCACGATTAGCACGAGAATCCATACAGTCTCCACGCTTACCCCAATCGCCTTTAAGTCCACAAACTCCTCGACGATATGATGAAGAAGAACCGGCTACTGTACCTCCACCATACCAAGAGCATGAAGGCGAAGATTTACCTGAAGTTCGAACTCCTTCACAGCTTCCCACTACTAAGAATATTGATATCGATCTTCGCTGGACAGTTCTTTGTGATCTATTCTTGACTTTGATTGCGGACTCAGTTTATGATGCACGATCTAGAACTTTATTAGAAAAGGTTGGTGATAATATGGAAGTTTCCTGGTTGGAAATCTGTCGTTTTGAGAAACGAGTAACAGATGCCTTGGAAATGCAACAAGCAGCCGAAAAGGAGAACTGGAACGAGGATGATCACAAAGAGAACAGGAGGAAAATGGCTCTCAAGAAAAGATATTTGATGATGGGTCTTGCTACCGTTGGTGGAAGTTTAGTTATTGGACTTTCCGCAGGCCTCTTGGCACCTGTTATCGGAGCAGGTCTCGCTGCTGGTTTCACTACAATCGGTGTAGCAGGTACTAGTGGCTTCCTTGCTGGTTCTGCAGGTGCTGCTATCATCACAACGGGTGCCGCCACTTCAGGTGGTATCATTGCGATCAAAGCTGCAAATCGTAGAACTGGAGCAGTCAAGACTTTCGAGTATAGGCCATTACATAATAATAAGCGAGTCAACTTGATTATTACAGTCTCGGGATGGATGACGGGTAAAGTTGATGATGTTCGCTTGCCATATAGCACAGTTGATCCCATCATGGGAGATATATACTCGGTTCTTTGGGAGCCGGAAATGCTTACAAGTATGGGAGATACCATTAATATTCTAGCAACAGAGGTATGGTTTAATTTCCTCAGCACACACTGTATATACTAACGTACTTTAGGCTTTAACTCAAGGTCTTCAACAAGTTCTCGGAAGTACCATCCTCATTGGTTTGATGGCTGCTTTGCAATTACCAGTCGTTTTAACTAAACTTTCATATCTCATCGATAACCCATGGACGGTTTCCCTTGACCGTGCAAATGCTGCAGGTCTTATTCTTGCAGACTCGCTTATTGATCGAAACCTTGGTACCAGACCAGTTACCTTCGTGGGATATTCCCTTGGTTCTCGAGTCATCTTCTCATGTCTTAAAGAACTCGCCAACAAAGGCGCTTATGGATTGGTTCAAAATGTTTACCTGTTTGGTTCACCTAATGTGGTGAATCAGGACGACTATTTGAAAGCTAGATCCGTTGTGGCTGGTAGATTTGTCAATGGATATGCAAGGAATGATTGGATTCTAGGATATCTTTTCCGCCTGACTAGTGGTGGTATTAGACGTGTTGCAGGTCTTGCACCGGTCGAGAACGTTCCTGGAATAGAAAATGTGGATGTTACTGATCTAGTACCGGGACATATGGCATATCGTACTGCCATGCCCAAACTTCTTCGAGAGGTGGGATGGGAGGTTGAGAGCGACGAATTTACTGAAATCGAAGATCCAGACCCAGAAAATCATGCAGAGAGGCAGAGGGAACTTATTAATGAAATCGAGGAAGCCCGAAAAGAATTTGAGAAGAAAGAGAAAGAAGGGAAAGGAAGATTTAGTTTCTTCGGCCGTAAAAAGAAATCAGCCGTCGAACGTAAAGAATGGGAGACATATGTAGAAAGTTCAAAGAACGAGCAGAGTCGTGATTCAAGCCGATCTGGAACAGAGGATGGCCAAGGAAATAACCATGGCATTCTTTTCGACATCGATGCTATTCGTGCAGAAGTCGCCAGCGGAGTTGCTGCCGACGGTGGTAGCAAAGAGCATATGGCGGTTAAAGAACTTAAATCCACACTTCCACCTATGAAACTCAGCCTCGCCTCTTCATCTAATAGTCCGCAATCCAGTCCACGCAATTCTCTTCGACCAACAAAAAGCGATGATGCGAGTACAGCATTACGTGCCTATGATTATCGTTCGCCAGGTCATTCTCCTCGTCCTTCGAATGGGTTTGGTGCAGGCTCAACATATTCGTACTCGAATTCAAATTCTCGACAAGATCTCGCCAGGAATTCACCATATCTGGCTCAGGAACCTGAGGAAGAACTTGAGATGACTTTTGATACCGCGTATCATTCTCCTCCTCACTCGGCTAATGTTAGTAGTACAAGGTTACCTGAGAGAGGACATACAAGTTTCCATTCTTTAGGTCATGTGGCCGATGGCAATGGTACGTTTGGAGGTGGTTTCGGTGGAACTGGGTCGAGTGGTGCAAGACCAGAATTAAAATCGGCTTCTGCATTACCTATGGGAATGGGAACAGGGGTGGGAGTGGGAGTGGGATTAGGGTTAGGAGTAGGAGTGACGGGTATGGGATTAGGATACGTGGCGGAAAAAAATGCGTGGGCGGATGATGATGAGGATGAATTTGCGGGGGGTGGGGGGGAGGAGGAAATTGAGATGACTTTTGCATAATTGGAATTGATTTTGATTTTGCGCTTTTTGGGTGCGGGGTACGTGCATTGCATTGTATGATGAGTTGATGAATGGGTTATTTTATGCATATGGATGGGATGGGTTGGTTGGTTGGTTGTAGTGTAAATCGGATCACAATAGGGGGGTGAAATGGTTGGAGAGAGAAAGAAGAGACAAAGATGAATGAAAGAAGGAAAGGGATAGAAAAAGAGATAGACTTAATGTGCATATTCATATGGATATATGGGTTAGCGTGGAATGAATAAATGCATGCATACATGCATTGATATGGATTGGTAGCATGATGTATTCGAGTATTTGAGTATTTGAGTGATTGAGTGATCGAGCAAGTGAGATGGATGTTTATGGTTGATGGTTTATGGCGGATGAGTAAGTAGATAGAGGGTGATTGTGATTGTGATTGTGATGATGGTTTAGTAGGTGTAGTTGTAGTAGTTGTAGTAGTTGTAGTAGATATGCAAATACGGATACAGATACAGTAAATATAAATATAGAAAATATAAATGTAGAAGACACAGATATAGAAACAAACGAATCCCATATGATATATATATCATATCGTGTTATCATATTTTTCTGGAGAAGTCGGTGTTAGGTTGGGGGTTGTTTGGATCTCGGAGAGGAGTTTGCTCGTTGTGTTTGGGAGGAGTGGGGGAGAGTTTGTGAGGGAAAGGGGGGAGAGGGAGAGGGAGGGGTTGTTTGTGATGGTTTACTCGCTTGCTTCTCTCATGTTTCATTGTTGTTTGCTCGTGGATTTCTTTGCTTGATTATCTTCTTGAGTATATTCTTGAGTATATTCTTGAGTATGTCTGTCTTCGTATCTTATCTGAGAGATTCATATTCATATATGTACTTCATGATTATTGACAGATATAGAGGGATGGGAGGGAAGTATTGTATTAGATTTATATTTACATTGTTGAGACAGATACTATGAATTCGGGATTGGATATCGGAGATTAGGTTTAATATGAAAGAGAGGAGATTAGTGTGCGGGAATGGGATGGGATGGGATGGGATGAGAAACGCACCCGAGTATCGATATTTACGTCTATCTTCCGGATAAAAAATGTGTATGCGGAAAGAAAGAAAGAAAGAAAGAAAGAAAGAAAGAAAAATTAATGGCTATTTGTGTTGAGTGTATATGCAGCGGATAGTTAGAAAGAAGGGGGGGTACTGCTAAGCGACTGAGGCTGATCAGATGGGGTTGTGGTTTAGCGGGATTTGATCGAGGATCTTGAGCTGGAGTTTGATTGAGAGTATTGGGAGTATCGGGAGGGGTTTGATTGTAGGTGTGGTTGTGGTTGGCTTTTGTGATGGGAGAGAGATGGATGAGTTGATCAGGTGTTAATTTGAGGATAGTTGGATACTTGAAAGTTGTTAGATATCTAAGGGTTTAAGCTAAATATTTGGACGTAGTTGAAGTCAAGAAGCCAGGAACGAACGTTAATCATATATACGGTGACAGAGATGAAATCAGAAAAGTCTGGGCAATCACTCAGCAGTACTTGGGCTGTGAATATACTTGGCGTCAAAAAACGTCGTACTTTAATGCAAGAATCGTTGGTTTTGCTCTTGTATTTGATGTGAAGCGAAGAATATTATCTTTGCTGGGCAAGTTTGTTCCGATACTGTTTCTTAAGTGTGTGTATTAATAAGTGATGAGCAGAAAGGTTTCAAATTTGGCGGAGAGAGGGGATTTAGGATATCGTAGGTAAGATTCTCGGCAGCGATCACAGATCAAAGAGGAAGAGTAAGAGAATAGGATAGTCGGTTTATCTGGGGCTGAGGAGATAAATAGATTCAATACTATAACAAAGGTTTCAATATTATACTAGATAAAGTAACTCAATTGCTGGTACAACAAGTGGGATTTGGATGTAGATGCACTAAGATCTTCCTGTGAGTCTGATGCAAACTGTTGAGTATATCAAATGAGAGTCTTCAGTGTTCGAAATCCACAAGTCGTTGGAGCTTTTGAGGTGTACGAATATCGTATCCGAAAGGTAGAGAGACATACAATTCACAAGCTGAAATCCGGATGTTGACTACAGTAACTTCACTTTTATAGGGAAAGCGTTTGGAAGAACAAAGCTTAAGCCTTTTGTTGTGTGTTCGAGTGGTAAGAGTTGAGGTGATGCTGGAATAACTCAAATTTATACAGATTGCTTGCCCCGTCAACTCATGATGTATCTGTTCTGCACCTTCTGTTTGACGTTGGAACTTCATCTCAAGTACATCTTAAGTTTGAATTCGTACTTATCTAGTCCTCTCTATCTCATAAGTCTGCAATACCATTCTGGAGTTTGAGAATACCATAATTTCTCTTGGTCTTGATTTATTGAATCGAACTGTCGATTTGTGATTGCGTCGATTTGTGATTGCGTCGAATATTCATTGTTGGATTTATCCTCGATTTAGGGTAGACAGTTTCTGTAATCTTTCATAATTTTCATCAATAAGAACACCAAACATCACCATGCCAAACACAGATCACTACATTCTCAAACGCAGCGGTTGGCTCTTACTACTCTTCTTCACCCATCTCTCAGCATCTTGTCTCCGCGCCACCCTCGACCGCACCTTTCTCGTCGCCGATTTAGAGAATTATCCTCCCTCATCTTACATGTGCGATCATGAGCACTTTTGTTATCACTGTCGAAGGAAGTGTCAGAAATGGGAAGAACGAGCGAAGACCGAAGGAATCAAGACACCTTTTGGGACTCTTTTATTCAAGGATGAAGATGAGGATGAGAAGACCACGGCTATTCTTGCAAACGGGACTGTGGGGTGTGTTTTGGCAATAGGGTGTGCGGGGCTGTGGAAGACGAGGGGGGTTTGGGGGTGTTGGGTGGTTCCGACGGGGCTGGGGCTTTGGGCGGCTTTTTTTGCAGACTTTTATTGGGTCTTGGAGAAGGTGGTGGAGAAGTTGGAAGAGTCGGGAATGCTTGATGATGATGAGGAGGATGATGAGGAGGATGATGAGGAGGATGATGAGGGGGATAATGAGGAGGATGATGAGGAGGATGAGGAGGAGGATGAGGATGATGAAGACGAGGATGAGAATATGCTACCTTCTCTCTTATGGGTAAATGATTGAAGTGTTGAAGTGTTGAAATAGGACTATGGGATTGATATAAGGTAGCTGAGAGGCTACTCCTTCAGCGACATGGCCTTTTAGAAACATAGTTATAACTCGGCTTTGTTCAGCAATGAATACTATAATTTAACCCATTATTGGCTGTAGAACTTGCTGCATCCAAGCCTGGTGACTGTTCCGCCGATGATATACTACATACTGGCGTCTCTTTCCCAGAAAAAATATATAACTTTAACAGCAGGGCTCATCTACTAACTTCTCAACTGCTACAGGCTCCGAGCCTAGTGTGCATAATATACACCACCCCCAAAACTGGTCGTGAACTACGCCTGGAACACCTATGATGACATCTCCCATCACATCCATCAGCATCATCTGCGTCCTCCAGTGTATTGCCTCCTCTCTGTAAGCTCTCCTGACCCCATTCCTCTCAAACCACTAATATAATCCACAGAAAACTCCTGATCCTTCCTAGCTATCACACAAAAGTGGTTCGGTCGATGGCGTTGACGACATCGCTAAGCCCACTAGATGGACTGACGGGAGACTTCTCAACTTTCTGAATTTTAACAAATTCGTTCTCCAATTGTTTAATACCATAATCTATCATCTCATTGTTCACTCTGTAATGAATCATTAGATCCATTCAGATATCCCGAACTGATGTTTCAGGGGGTATTGGCAAGTCGATTTTTGCAGCGTCGAGTCGGTCCGTACACCGCCCACTGGTGGTTGTCTATCCTCGTCAAATGCTCCGAGAATCATGCACGACTGTTATTAAGGGGGTCTATGCGATGTTATTGCTCCTGCTCACCAATCGAAGCAGTTCATTGAATGTCCGGGAATCAACGCCTGAATTATTGTAAAATGCTCGTGGTTCATTGTCTGATACTGGCACGGCTTATATCATTATAAATGTCCAAGATCTGAAAAAAGATTTTCTAGTCCTTGATCACACTGATCGTTGATGTCAATCATTGCTGAAAGGTTAAGAACACCTAAGACAATGAGAATCATACGAGTATCAAACTCTCGGCTGTTAATAAGAGATAAGCTCAACTCTACCTACTGTTGAGAGATGTAGATTATTCACATAGCAATTTGAAAAGGTAGTTGAGCCATTTAAAAAATAAAATAATAATAAGTTGCCTGGTGTAGAATGTGGCTGATTGTTCGAAATCATTCAGTGAAACCATAACCTGCGCTTTCGGCACATAATCTCATTTAAATTCGAAACTCGAATTCTACTTAGACAGCGAAAAACTGTGAAGCGTGATAGGGATTTCCAGTTTTCTATAAATGAGAAAATACATAGTGGGTTTATTTCAGTAAACCATTTCAAAGGACAAAGAGGATGCGACATAAAAAAACACGAAATGACGTTCAACCTCATGCATCTCGAGCCGAACCGAGTCGGCTGTGATCATATGCTCCCCCACGAGCCCATAAAAGCCAACGAAAGCCTCTGCGACCTTTCCAACCATTTATCTTTCACCACACCCATTCATTTTAAGCACAGCTCATTAACTGAACTGACACAGCATTTCCACACTTCTATTAACCCACCTAGAATTCACCATTTATCACCCGCTTCAATCAGCTCGCAAATAGCAGCTGACCCTAAATATCACGATCACCATATCTCAAATTCCTCTTCAAAAACAACCTCCGTCACTCGAAGTCAATATGCGCCACTTACAAGCCTTCATCTCTTTCAAAATCCATCAAGACCAAAATTATTAGTCGGAGACTTTCTCTCTAACTATACTCAAAATGCCAGATATATCACGCAATCGTATCGAAATCTGGCGCAGCGAAGTTGAGTCGCAAACATCATCGCAATCGGGTGTAGCAGTGGATATGGGGTGGAATGCACTGATTGTACGACCACAGAGCTTTTGGAGGCGGGTACTCGGATTGGGATATAGCGGCAGCGGGAGCGGGAGCGGTTCTGGTCGTGGTAACGAAGTTGGGAATGGAAGTAGGAGTGGAAGCAGAAGCAGAAGTGGAAGCAGCAGGAGCGTGAGCATAGGCAGGAAACTTGGATTGGTGAAAGGAGAGATCGAACGAACTGGAATGTATACCGTGAAGATTAAGGGAGATAAGGATGAGCTCGAGAGAGAAAGGGATTTGGAGGGAAGAGAGAGAAGCGGAGACAGGGATGAAGAAAGTAGTATGGAGCTTGATGGTAGCGAGGAAAGTGTGAGGGGTGGGTTGAGGGAAAGGAAAAACAGGTTAGGAAGGGCAGCTAAGCTGTTAGGAAAGAATGAACGAACGAGAGAGAATAGACAGAGGAGTTAGATTGCCTTGTGTATGGGTATCTCGATGAATGGTTGGGGTTGCATAGACGAGTTGCGATAAGTTGTAATGGGTTGCGATGTAGTATTTGGCGGATTGGATAGCATTATTCATGACACAGGAGGATTAGGATTAGCATTGGACAAATTGATGGGCGGGGATACCTATGTGCTACAACCTCAAACAAGGTCACACGGATGCTTCCAAGTACCTCATGAATAAGTCAATATCATCAACTTTGACCAAATCCCTGGCTGTAAATTGTTCCAACTCAGTTGATGACTCGGAACGGGCATCGTGAAATATTCAATGGGACGAGAGTTCTAGCACTAGCTATGAGAAATGGATACATAAATGTTCAGATGATAGTTTGATTGATCAAGGGACCTAGATAAGTATTCATATACCTACCTACCTACTCAGGTAGGTAGTAATACTTCACTCCTGTTTATTCAATGTCTCCATGTTACCATAGTACGAAGCTCAAGAAAATGTGGGAAATAAATGGAAGTGTTGTACATCACATGACCAGGTATTGATTTCTAACCCAGCGGCAAGAACCAACTCCGACACCCTTTCCATGATAATAAATTTAGTCCTTTGATTCTGCATCTTTGTCACACCTTGTTTACAGAAAAAATGTCGAAAACAGTTGTTGTTAAGTCACCAGCGGAATTCAGCAATCTACTGAAGACCTCTAAGATTGTTGTGACAGATTGTAAGCTACCCCGCCGAAAGCCCCTCCCATTACGACTTGCCCCTCCATCACTATTTGCAATCCTACTATGACCTGGTATGGACCTCACTAATGCTTTATCCTTTCTACAGTTTACGCGGATTGGTGCGGACCATGTAAGGCTATTGCGCCCATGTACGAGCAGCTTTCTGCGCAGCTATCACGTCCAAACAAGATTACATTCACAAAGGTCAATGTTGACGATCAGACCGAGATTGCATCCACCTATGGTATCACTGCGTATGTTTTCCCTGTATAGCACATTACTGAACAAGTGGACGGAGTCGATAATCTGGGATATTTATACGGAGAATCTGCTAACACAACTTCGACAGTATGCCAACATTCATGATCTTCAAAGGGGGCAAGCAAGTCGAGAAAGTCCAAGGTGCCGATCCAAAGAAGCTACAAGATATTGTACGAAAGTTGGCTGCAGAGGCAGATGATTCAGGGGATTCTTCGTCTGGATTCGCAGGTGGATCTGGTTCTGGCGATTGGCGCGCAGGAGCTCTTCCAAGAGGCTACAACGATGTGACAGACCAGGTTGATATCAAAGGTCTAGAACTGTTGAACGCCGACAGTGAATTCGGAACTGTGCGAACATTAGTTGATACAAGCAAACCCAGTGCCTTGTCGAATGGAAAGGCGGCAGATTCGAAGACTAAGGACTGGGTTGTCAGTGACACGGATGAGCAGCTTATGTTGTTTATGCCGTTTCAATCTATGTTGAAAGTTCATAGTGTTCAGGTAAGAGGCCTTCAACACATGCGCATAGTTCTCAAGTATTGAGGCTAATCTCCCGTCCCACAGATCACCTCTCTGCCTTCAGCATCTGACAATGAGGATGATGAAGAGCCAATGCGACCAAAAACTATCAAGATCTACACAAACCGAGCTCATACTGTTGGGTTTGACGAGGCTGAAGGTCTTCCTGAGACACAAACCATCACACTGGAAGCCAAGGACTGGGATTCAACCGGCACTGCTACATTATCACTCCGCTTTGTCAAGTTCCAGAACGTTACTAGCTTGGTATTCTTCATTGTGGATGGTGATGGAGACAGTGAGAAGGTACGCATTGATCGCATTAGAATTATTGGGGAAACTGGTGAAAAGCGCGACCCAGGAAAGCTGGAGAAGATTGACCATGACCATTAAAGACGATGGAGTATGATTTGTTACGATGACGAGCGGTATAGTTATTCGATGATAGGCATGGGATGGCGTTAACAAATGTGCCTTTTGGGGCGCTTTTGTGCATGGCATTTGAGTAGCATGATTTATGAATCAGCATCATGAAGATATCCTTTTCCGCGAAACTCACCTTCACATTGACGTCGATGACCATAAGTGATTGTAATGATTTGAATTGAAATACTAAACTACAACATATCTTCCAAAGAAAAAGAAAAAAACCACAAACCGGATCCGTACTAACACGGTCGCAAAATTCTGCCTCGACTGGCGTGCGCGACTTGAAGCACATCTTTAATTGGCACCCAGACAATTACGAACTCCTAACAAGATTCCTGCAGTCCATCGAATCTGCTTCTAATCCAACAACCAACACGGTATTAAAATAAAGAATGTCCGAACTCTCTCCATCCTCTCACCCACCAACCGTTATCCGTTGGGCCCTTTCAGACAAACCGACGAACACAGCCTGAATTCTCGACGTAAAGTTTCGAACTCGCGGAAAGAGGTTAAAGAGAAAGCAGCGGTTGCAATTGGGATCGATCTATGGTACCATTGACACTCGTTAACATCATGGCGAGCAGATGCGCGAAAAACACGAGGTACCAAGCCGCACTTAAAAAATAAGTTGAAGAGGAAAAGGTCTCTAGTTGTGCGAGGAAATTTTCTTATATCTCACAAATTTTGGCGGGTCCGAGCTAGTTGGAAGGCTAAGCTGAATGGAGATTAGTGTAATGCTGCTGATATCTTGATGCCTTATATTTTAGTCAGACATTTTATTCTCCGAGGTCCCGAATCTACAAAGCTTGAAGTCCCGACGCCTTCACTACGTCGTACCTACCAGATATTTTCACAGCCGACTTGCCACTAACCCTGACTTTGCAGGCATCCATTTAACTACTACTACTAGTCTACCGTCCAAATGATGTTTGAGTCTAGAATTCTGATAAAAGTCTAAAAGTCTAGACTTCGTCAATCAAAACTCTATTTAGAGAGAAACCACCACAATGGCATACACACATCCACCCGCACACACGCACACAATATTGAACAAGTTTGATATCGGACAAGTTTAATATTAGGATACTCAAGTTCTAGTATGAACCAATTCAATCATACATCTGTCATACATCTGTTGTTTCTCTATTTTCCTTGAAGGTTGATTACTAGGTGGGTATCTAATCCTCGGTAGTAAGGCCCGTTGATATGTCCAAATCTTATAGCATGTCACACATATGGACTAAGTAGGTCGTTAAAGTGTACTTCCAACTTCTCGAGTCACTAATGTACAAAGTTAATTTTCTATGCATCAAACTCTTCCAGACTCTATACCTTTACTTGATCGTGAGAGCAATGTAAACCATTTCACTTCTTTGATCAGCCTGAGGATAGTGGAAACCAACATTATGGCTGAATAGAAGCACTCAATAGCTTCCCTCTCATTATGGACAGTGCGAATGTCCTGTCCCGTCTGTCTGCCGTGGGGAAAAACGATGCTTGGACCACATCATCATGATCTTCTCCCCGAGCTCCAGGTGGACGATCAACAGTCAACTAACTACTTTGTATCTATCTTGGCTAGAACCGGTCATTCTTGAACCACTAATATACGATTTGTATTTGGCTGTACAGGCTTTCTCTATTAAAAAATTGTCAAGCTTGTGGTTCGATGACCTACTTGCGCAAGAAGGGTACAATAGTCAACATGTCAGAAGCCCGGTCTTCTCAATCATCGATCTTTACATTGGCGTAAGTGCAGTTTTGCTAATCTGGACCCTTTTAATGATAAATGATGTGCATGATAGGTGACACTAGCCTAACCATAGGCTACTGAGATCAGAGGATTTCACACCACCTTTACATTCCACTTCAAGCACCTCTATAATTCGGTTAAAACAGATATTGTTTGAATCCAAAGTAATCTTCTGATTTCACCCTCCTTTCCAACCTTTAAATCTCGACGCTTACTGCGACCTGCATGAGCTGATACCTGCACATACATATAAGTTGCAGTTTCCACAGTTACCGGTTCCAGAAAGGGCAACCATCTGGTCACCACTTTGGCTGGGCGTCTTAAGGCTTGTATACTTTCTGAGAAATTCACAAACAAGATCCGAGTGATTCTAGGTCATACCTCCCACAATCAAAGTGCAAAACAACTGCATTTGATACTCAGTACACTTGATTGACGACCATTCTCGTTCTCCCTCGATCCGATGACCGATCGACCTTTCATACCACTCAGGTCTGTGTGGCCAGAACCCGTAGCTCAACCCTATCACTATGCCCCTGATGCCGGTTCGTCACAGAATAAACCTGCCGGATTTCGTCAATCTATGCGTTCGAAAGGAGGATGCTGGTATGCCTTTCGTCTATCCGGATTTTGTACACCAACTAATTTAATTGTAGGACATGTAGAGCTCGTAGTTCGTATTCTATCGCATCCCTCCAAGCTTTTTATACTGGTCACTGCAGCTAATACTTTTCGTTGCGTAGAGGTCAAGTGTGATGAAACAAAGCCCACATGCAATGTCAGTAGCCATTCTACTGGGGATCATGCATTGTATCATATTACTGACATATCTCTAGCAATGTTTTCGTCTATATCATCACTGGTACAACTGCTTCTTCTCTTTGTGTGTAAATAAATGACTGACTTGCATAGTGACTGGGAACCAAGACTCAATTTCAAGTATGAAACAAACAAAATTGTAGCCCGTACGCCAGGGGTTTCTTTGGAGAATAGCTTGGTCTGGAATTGTATGTCTAACGGAACTACCTTGTTCTTGAAAAGCCCAATTATTGACGTCTTCAGCATCCGCTTCGATTACGCCTCCGCAAAGCAATCGATCAAAAGAACACGACACATTACCACCCTTTAACGAACTGTCAAACGACGATCAACGTGAGAAGAAGGCTTCCTATGATCAACCGGGATTCTATACTTTAGTCGTTATACCGGAAAGTTTCCATGGGTTACCAGAGTACCAGACCAAAAGCTCAGGCCCAACAAGCTTTGGTGCGAACGGACATCCTTCCGCTCAGCGATTCCAGTCAAACAGACCAGATGTTGTTATCCTAAGAGGATTTGTAGGATATTCGGGTAGTCGTAGCCAGTCAGAAAATCCACCATCCAGGAAACCCAGCTTGGAAAATGCTTCATCTCCCAACGAGCTATCCACCACACCTGTGGATAGAGAAACAGACTCATATCTACTGGATCATTATCGGAATGTACTAGCGAATCAGATATGCTGGTTGGCTGAACAAGTTCCGAGGCCAGATGTGTTTGAAAGATGTTCTGCAGATTACTCTCCTGTAAGTGAAAACAAAGCCATCAAATCTAGACACTTACTTATAGAGAAGTTATATCTCGCCATCCTAGCTTTGTCTTCCCTGAGTCTATCTCAATCGAATCACATACCTTTTGAGGACGTTTTGTGAGTAAGCCTTGTCATCACCAGGAGAATGCACAAATCAATTTGGAAATCCTGGTACTTGACATTGAAAGCTAATATCAGTGGAAGGAAACGATACCATATGGTCATTACCGCGTTGGGCAATTCAGTCAAAACTGAGGAAGACGCCCATTCTGATGGGGCGCTGTTCACGCACTATTTACTTTTACTATTTGAGGTAAGTTAGAGAAGCACTTCGTATTCGAGGTAGAATCATAATTGATATCTTTGGTCACTTGACAAACACACTTATTAACGAATGGTGCAAAGGTTGCTGCGACCGGACATCGTGAATTCAACATGTGGGAGCAGCATTCCGATAGAATTCTATGTATTCTTCAGCTTCGTCAGAAAGCTTATGGCAAAGAACCACATGGATTCATTATTGTTGTAAGTGTGATCAAATGTTTGTTCTTGGATTCCAATTTCAAACCCCTGCTTTATGCTTCGGCAGCCCCTTTCGAGGCATCAAATATTCCTGATTGGCAAATTTGATATCAGCTTCCAATGATGGAATCAGTGCAGCAAACCATTCGAAGTTTTTTATTGTACTCGAACATTGAAAAACTTTGATCACAGGGCTGCAGCGCGTACTCTTGGAAATCTGCTCCTTTCTACTTTTCAAAATAGCAGCTACTTGCCGTCTAATTACGTTTACCTTCATAATAGACAATCACTAACGCAGATATTATAGTATACCTCATATATTGATATGTATGCTCTTCTGACCACTACTGGCACAGGGTCTTTCAGCAGGACCATTATTGAGCAAAACATGCTACCGCCTCCCGAAGACGCTCTGCAGAACCGATCGCTCAACATGATTTTTAACTCGGAAGCACTTCGCCAGATGCCCGATTTGCTGAGGATGAGTCGAGAACTAACTCTGATTGCCCTTAAAATGGCACATACGGGACGAACATTGAAATCTGAAGAAAAAGATCTTTCGAAGCCAAGACTTGAAGTTAACATGAATCGATGCAGATCTATGCAAGATTTGCACATACTTCTGGTGAAATTTCGTGACACTTGGTCTAGATTTCTAGAGAGGAGGACCCCGGAAGAGAGCTGGCTTCGCGAATTGGCACAACTTCCGAGCGGACCATTTACTTGTAGAACAAATGTTAGTTCTCCCAAGTCAATGCAGAAGAAACCCCATTAACAGAGTTAGGTAAACTTATTTTATCGAGCTTGCAAAATCTACTATCACACAAGCATGTATCAAGGTCAATCGTTGATACTATCAGCAGAAGTGGAAGAAGAACTCTCTTCATGTGCCAGAGAGATAATTTTGATAAGCAAGATGATGATAGATCTAGGGCGTCTTGGGTCTAAATTCATAGTGTTCCCTCTTTTTATGGCGGGTATGGCATCTCGGGTGAAGGGAGACAAACAAAGTGCTCTCAAATTCCTTCGCAGATTGGAGGAGACAAGCTTTGGTTCAAATACACGCACCACGAGAAAGTCACTCGCATCGATAATTGAAAAACAAGAAATTGCGGTCGCTGAGACGGGAAACCATTTGTGTGTTAGTTGGATTGAAGAATTGGAATCGAGTGGACAAAAATTAATTTTGGTGGGCTTGTAAGATTATCGACGGGCTATGGGCTTTGCGGTGTTGGTGGCTTATTGTAATGGGATGACATAAGATGGCGTCAAAGATCAATTTGGATAGTCAGATGGTCTTGGGTAATTCTGGTCGTTCTCGTCATTCTGGTTATTCTGGGCGTTCTGGTTGTTCTGTACTATTAGTTGTAGGGTTAGAACTAGATCAGATAGATTATTCTCGATGAGAATATTGTAACAATAGTAGTTACTAGTCATTAATACTGAAAACATCATGTTACATCAAAACTACCATGGATCTGTTGCACACATTTTTAAGAGCCTTTGTATCTGGCTTCTGCATCTGCGAGTTGGAGTAGAAATGCAGATAGATACAAAGGCATCCCTTCCCCCTCTTTCAAAGGTTTACAGTTATTCCAATTTATACAGTCTTATATTACTATTATACTTCTAGAATGTAGTCTAGAATGGTACATAAAGTACATCCATCACCCTTATGCCATACAAAAGCTTTCCGTATAAATCTTGATAGAATAATTTTCTCGCAAGCTCTTCAACATTCCAGGTTATACAAATCAACTTCACATATCCCAATCGGGTAATATTGTAGAAGACTACACTCATAGTTTTAGCCTTGTTTTCATGAGGCTGCAACGACCCGGAGCGCAAACCTTTATCTGTTTTGTGATTGGTTAATATTGCCCCGCCGCCTTATGTTATCAGGTTGCAGAGGGGTGACGATTCCGGATGGTATCGATATCCACATCTCGATGAAACAACATTTAACTCATTTGTACAAAAGAAGATCTAGGTTGAATCAGCTGAAGTCACCACCACTTCTTCACCTGCCAAACTGAACTGTATGAACTGCACGCACCATTTCTAATCATCATTATAACCTTACGATTCACGAAACTCAACTCTTCCTCTCATTAACATACTTTCAACCTCTAGCTTCCAACCGCGAAGGTTTCTAATTATTCCAAATCCAACATCTTTCTGTCATTCCAAATTATCACACCCTCCCTCATCGCACACACAAAAACGAATTTAGTTAACCATTCTTCTACCGATCATTCATCATGGATGACCCCGTCGAAGCTTTTACGTCCATTACAGGACAATCGGAGGCTGTGGCAAGAGTGTACCTTGGAATGACCGACAACAATCATGAACAAGCAATAGGATTATTCTTCGAAGCTCCCGAACTTGCAAGCCAAAATGCTGCTTCTCAACAAGCGCCACCACAAATACCTATTTCTACCAGACCACAAAGATCTACGAACCGCGCCCAGCAAAATGCATCTGGGGTAGTCGATTTGGATTCCGATGACGACATGGAAGTCGATGATGATAATAGCGATGGCGACTCTGAAACTGCAACAGCTGCCGCTATTGCACGCGCCGCGGAAGTTGAGGATGATGCAGCTATGGCGCGGAGAATGCAAGAAGAGCTTTACAGTGGTGGAGATGCAAGTGGCGGATTCGATGCAGAAGGCGTCAGAGCGCCTATTGCGAGAACAACGGAGACGCTTGTCGGTGGGCCAGGTGGATGGGATGGAGATGATGCCCTGCAAAGTGAAGTCTTGGAGCAAATGAGACTCCGGGCTCAAAGACAAACTAGGGCGGCTGGCGGTGGAGGCTCAGGTAAGGACAATGATTTATTTATTCATATGCTTCTTTATTAATATTGAAACAGCTCGAACAGGAATTCCAGGTGGACGAGCGGCTCCATCGATTTGGGACCAGGAGAACGAAGATACAGCACGAGTGGTTACAGGAGCAGAAGGAACTAGTAAGAGCGCCCGTCTCGCAGAGCTTTTTAGGCCACCATTCGACCTCATGTACAAACTGCCCTGGGACTCCGCTCGCGACGAGGGAAAAGAAAATGGAAAGTGGATATTAGTCAACATTCAAGACAATTCTATCTTCGACTGCCAGTCGTTGAATCGCGACATATGGAAAGACCCTGGAGTTAGGGATGTTGTAAAGGAGAATTTCATATTCATGCAGTATTCCAAGGACGATCCACGGGGCAGTCAATACATTCAGTATTACTTTCCCCAGAAAGATAGCGAGGCTGCATATCCTCACATTGCGATCGTCGACCCAAGAACTGGAGAGCAAGTCAAGGTTTGGTCAGGGCCTCCAGTACCAAAACCTGCAGAATTTCTCATGCAACTGGTTGAGTTCCTTGACCGATATAGTCTCGATCTGTCCAAGAAGAATCCTGTCGCAAGACGAAAGCAAGAGAAGACAAGTGCGGTAGATGTCAATAAGCTCACTGAAGAGGAGATGCTTAATCTAGCGATGCAAAATAGTCTCGCGAATAACGGAACGACGGGACCTAAAGCTGATGATCCAGATGACCTCACAAAGAGTTTCGGAGATGTCAGCAAAGGAAAGGGTAAAGAGACTTCAGAAGAGAGCTCAGAGATAGCCGAACCTTCTCAAAATGATTCCAATTCTGGTGCAGAAGTCTCTCCTTTCTCTCAGATTGCTTCTGACAGACCGCACACTGAGCCCGAAGGTCCCCTTTCACAAAGCACGCGCATTCAGTTCAGACACGCCAATGGTCGCGTTGTTCACAAATTTAGGCTCGATGATACAGTACGTCGCATTTACGAATGGCTAAAGTCGGATCCACTGGAGGGGAAAGCAGGTATTCCATTTGAGCTGAGAAGCGCAGGGAAAGATTTGATAGATTCTTTGGACGAAACAGTCAAGGCTGCGGGACTCAATAATGGGACTGTGATGGTGGAATTTATCGAGGAGTAAATGTTTTGCGAGTTTTGGAGATTATTGATACCAGAGAGTTTGCTCGCATCGCAGGGCGAGATAATAATGAGCTGTTCACACCGTACATGGGAAAACACGCTTACTCCCCGGAAGTTGCTGATCTATTATTTCTCATAAAGAAAATGACATAGGGAGGGTTTTTCCCTTTTTCTACTTCGGCACCTCATCGTTGTACATAGACGGGATTTTCCAGCAATGCAAGGATTATCGGGTTCCTGGGGTATAGATTTATAGGAATGAGAAACGAGAATATCACGATATGAAGTCATTTCTATTGGCATGATAGTAGTGACATTAATAATGAAGTTCTAGATGCTTGAATTATTAGATTGATATAATTCTTTGGTGTTGCTCGAGTGACGTTTATGACATACAGTAGTAACCGCCGGGGGCCATACGCTACGCTTTTTAACCCCTGAAATTATTGACGTTTGGCGAAGTGGGCAACTTAAGCTCTTCGGTTTCAACCAATTGGTTGAATGAGGTGGTTGGCTGGTAGACAAGATGCATGAAATGACAACAAAGACCAGTCATTTCGTGAAAATAATAAGCAATAATGTGTTTGTTTTCCTAGGATTTCGATTTGTTCCTGATTTTTTAATCTCATATCTGGGAGTGCATAAGAGAAGAATCATAATTATCATTAAACAAATTAAAAAACAAATTTACTAACTAGGCCCATTCGTTCCTCGACAGCCAATGCATGCCTAGGTACCTTCCCCAGATTGATGAAACAATACCTATCCATCCATACTTACTATCTATCTATCCCGCGTCCACCTCTATTCGTACATGCCGCTTCCCATAAGTTGTATTCCTCTAGATAGCTAGCTCGAGTTGCTACTTCTCTTCCATTTCTACACAATCATTTTTCTTACTCCTTTGCGAAAAGAAAGGTTTACGTTTACACTATTTACGATTCTAAATACCCGGACAGGCTTCGACATTCAATCTCTTTCTTCTCTATTTGATATAGTGATACACACCCTCGGTAGCCGTTGACCCCACCATACCATACCGTACACCGCGTTCACAGGCCCAGATCGCGATCCCCTTGTCCCTCTGCAGAAAAAAGGACGAGACAGAACCAACAAACCTTCTCCCAGCTGTTCGTGTATGAGACGATAAGTTATAACAAAGTAAAACTGATTGTGCCTGATACTTTGGACGATAGGCCAAATCAATTCACTACTACAGCCCTTCCCGGGGTTTGGAGAGCGACGAAATATCAGCGGGGTGCTCCCAGTAAAACGCGGACAACAAACCGACAACACGACCTGACATCAGCAGTGGCGTTATCTCATTTCTCTTTCCAAGTCAAATCGACTTTGATTTTGAGTAATGGCGCATGAGATGAGTGGTGTTGTAGATCCTGAGACTTTGTATACAAAGCAGAATTGCATCGGTATGTTTGCGTATACTTTCATCATTCTGTATAGAGGCTCATTTTTATAGGCGGTGGTAGTTTTGGTAAAGTTTACAAAGGGTATGTTCTTCCTTCTGCCAATTGCCAATCCGATTTCTCATCCAGGCCATGTACTAATCTCCAACAGAGTTGACAAGCGCACCGGGCAGGCTGTAGCCATAAAAGTTATCGACGTTGAAAATGCCGAAGATGAAGTCGAAGATATTATTCAAGAGATCTCTATCCTTTCCGAATTACATTCCCCGTTTGTTACGCAATACTATGGATCATATCTTAGAGGTTCGGATCTTTGGATCGTTATGGAATTCTGCTCGGGTGGTAGTTGTGGCGACTTGATGAAGCCGGGTCTGATACAGGAGGAATATATTTCGATTATCATACGGGAACTTTTGCTAGGCTTGGATTATCTTCATGGGGATAAGAAGCTTCATAGAGATATTAAAGGTTTGCATGATTATCGGTGGTAACTTGGGTTTAGATTCCAGGAGCTAACATCTGAGGACAGCTGCAAATGTTCTACTGGGCGCCAATGGACAAGTTAAGCTCGCGGACTTCGGTGTTTCAGGCCAATTATCTGCTACCATGACCAAGAAGAATACGTTTGTTGGAACCCCATTCTGGATGGCCCCGGAAGTCATCAAACAATCTGGCTATGATCATAAGGCGGATATATGGTCTCTGGGAATTACGGCACTCGAACTCGCCAATGGCGAACCCCCGTACTCCGATATCCATCCAATGAAAGTTTTGTTCCTCATCCCTAAGAATGCGCCCCCAAAATTAGAAGGGAATTTTACCAGGGCTTTTAAAGATTTCGTCGAATTGTGCCTTCAACGAGACCCGAGAGAACGACCATCGGCCAGAGAATTGTTGAAACACGCCTTTGTTCGGAAAGCCAAGAAAACATCATATTTGACGGAATTGATAGAGAGATACGAACGTTGGGCAGTGCATCATAAGGGTGACGATGATGACTCGGATAATGAACGAGAAGAAGCTCCCCGACCTAAGCCTGTCGATGAAGACTTGTGGGATTTTGGTACGGTCCGGCCAGTTGGCGGAAGAGGAAATGGAAGGGTTGGGCTGAATACTATGGGAGAATCTGACACGAATGCAAGAGCGTCAAGGTTATCAGAGGAGAATAATTATGCAGAGCGCCCGAGACAGCAATCGCCCTCGAAATTAAAAGAACCAGGATATGTCTCGAGTATTGAAACTGTCAAAGCGACAAATTGTCCAGTAGATGCACAACCAAGGCAGCCTTCTCCACAGAGACGGCCTGTTCCAAGTATTCAGACTTCAGTGTCTCCTACTAAGGTCCCTCTTCCACCATCACCAGAAAAATTCAGACCTCCAGGATTGGAGACACCTAGAACGGCTGCGAGCTATATAAATAGACAAGTTTCTGATTCTCCTGATTATGATCGTACTTTGCAAGAACAACTCCAAAAAGATATGGGATTTCTGAAGCTCGGTGAGCCATCTCCACCGCCATTGCGAATACCCCCTTCTACCGCCCCAATACCAATACAGTACACGAATCAAAATACACCGCCTTCAGCATTACCACGGCCAAATACGCAACAGTCATTACCAAAACTTACCCCTATCAAATTGCCTGAAATTCCTCCATTCCGTGGCAGCGGCCAGCCTCAACCACTGCAGCAAAGACTTCCAAACCAAGTACCTGCTACAGAGCCTCGGAAACAGCAACAGCCGCTTCCATTACCTCCCAACCCTACAGGCCTTCAGAATATCAATCTACGCCAGACAGGTCAGCAGCCATTACCTGCATTACCATCGAAAAAATTACGCAATACTCCTTCTCAAGAAAGTATTTCATCTCAATCTTCCAGAGCTCCATCATCTATGCCTTCACCTGCTCCCGCTAGTCCAACCGGCGATCTTGATGCCTTGAACGATGTGATCTTTCCTGCGCTTGAGGAAGCACTCAAACGACGTCAGTATCGCTTACAACATGCTTTCCGCACGACTGGGGCCACTCCAAAGCAACAAAGGGCACAAGCTGCCCATGAGAAATTACGAAAATTAGTTTATAAGCTTGCACATGTGTGCAAGGAAATCGACCATTGGGATAAACAGGAACCAGTGGGGATGGGGAAGGATGTGGATGTTTTCCTCGAGGGATTGTTAGAAGAAATCTTGGTCAGGGTCGAACCGGCTGATGAGGAAGATGTGGATATGAGACGATGAATGGATCAGTGCACAATTACGAATCTTTAATGTACGATGCATGAGGTATGAGGAATGAAGAAGACCCAGGTAGGGTCTATCACGATGGATGGATGGATCGGTTAGGTACAAACTTGATCGAATTCTACGATATGAGGCGTTGGTTGGCAGAATTGAATTTGGTACTCCAAGAGGATTGAGGGGCTTTGTGTCAAGTACTTAGTATCGAGGCTTGCTAGAGACGTTAGGTATTAATATTATAAAATTGAAGATGATGACTCCTCTGGAAGAAGCTTCTTCTCATCTACCCAATTTATCAGGTATCCGTTCACAATCCCTTAATTGTTATTCTTTTGAGTATCACTGTGTAGTGCAGGCACCTTGGGTGAGTGACTTAATGGCACTGATATGGGTGATGTGATGGATTGTGTGTTTGAGAAAGTTCCTCATGAATTTGAACACTTAGAAGTGACTGGAGTATCGAGAAAGTTCCAAATGGATTTGCACATTCGAAAGTGATTGAGGTATTCCTAAAGGGGTTCTAAGCATTGAAATATATCTTTATAATTGCGAGTATTGATCGCTCGCTCACTCCTCACAGTCATTGTTCCCAATGTGCGAGGTCTCATAAGACATTCATATTCACATGCACTTCTCGCTTCACTTTCGCGGGTGGTGTTTATGAATATCTGGTACTTCATTTCTCCCACCTCTGAGCTCTGAGGTGTGTCTGTGTCTGTGGAAGTTGTTCGTCTTTGGGATGCTAGGTACCTATTCTTTCAAGTACTAGGTAGTTTTGAATATTCACTGCATGGTCTTCTTGTTGCTCCT
The DNA here is from genome assembly GCA_004786245.1 of Botrytis hyacinthi. NCBI lineage: Eukaryota > Fungi > Ascomycota > Leotiomycetes > Helotiales > Sclerotiniaceae > Botrytis > Botrytis hyacinthi. The sequence continues at coordinate 13,355 of PQXK01000155.1, read as the reverse complement.
GCTGCTTATGGCTTGGTGTCTGCAGCTCTTTCTGGTTTGGGAAAGGGGATTTAGGGGGACCCCGCTTTTGGGTTGAGGGAGTTAGTGGTTGGTTATTTGGTTAGTTCATCTTCTTTCAGTCTTCAACTTTTTAACTTGCAACTTATAACTTTGGCTCTTCGAAAACTTATCTTCAACAACAACATTATCAACACCACAGCCTTCTACCAGCATCATCTTGTTTGCTGGCGTTGACTAGTTTATTTCACAGCCTTCTGATTTACTGAATTTCCTTCTTATTTCTGATATTGGTTTCATCGAACTTGATATACTTCTTCGGATATCAACCGACGTCGCGCTGGCTTTCTATCGATACCTGTTATCTCTAGATAGGCGACTCGATACATAGTATTTACCGCCAACTTTTCTCTCTGGCTTCAAGACCATTTACTTTGCGCTCTGGAATCAACCTTGGATCATAATTTCTTCAATATCTGACCTTTTTTCCCCTTCGAATACTTGACTTTTGACTTTGATAGCGAGTCTCTCTCGACATCTCAATCCCAATTGTCGGCTTTTAGTCGCTGTCTCTTGCTCGCTTTCATCTAGCATAACCAAGGCCATATCCTTTGAACTATCTCTCATCGACAAGAGTGATACCTGGATATCTTATCAACTCGATATTCGGGGGTGCAGTCGTTCTTCTTAATGCTTTCAATCTAAAGGAAGAATCCCATCGCCGCTCCGAGGAACCAACACTGCTATTCCAATTTATCCTCTTCATATCTTCGGCACTTCATTCCCCGGTAAAACTGAACTTCTTACTGGGATTTTACAATCTACCTCATCATGATTGGTAACATTGGCGCCAGTGGTCGAAACAGTTTATCTCAGGTCTCCTCATCTACTTTTTCAAACACTCTCGTTCTTCGGCCATCGAAAGGAGAAGCGAAGAGAGTCGATATGCAGATTAGCGATATCATCGACTTGGAGATCCGCGATAAAGTTGCAGCAATGCTTCCATCCTATCCATCATACTCTCTTCTTTATCTTACTTATGTACTAGTTAGGAGCAATGGAAAATCGGACGCAGCCCGAGATCTTCTTCACGATACACGCCATAATAGAGATCAATATCTACCGATCACTTACATCACAAGTTTGAAGGAAATTGGGGATGTTACGATGCGCGAAAAAGTTGAAGGTATTATCAAGATGGTATCGGAGGTGACTATCTGGTGGGCTTTTTATGCCTTGCAAGTTTGCGATGGATCTGTTGATCATGCTATTGGTTTCTTATTTGAGGGTGTTGTCGATGCTTCTAGGGACCCTGCGATACAGATAGCTCTTGCATCTACTAGGCGTGTCAGTCCGGCAATCAGTCCTATGAGCAGACCAGATGAAAGCTTATTCATCGATTCGTCGTCAGACTCAGATAGCTCTTTTTTTAGCGACACTAATGGCAACGAGCCGTCCAAACCCACTTTATCCTCACCTGAGCTATTGCAACAAACACTAAACAAATTATTCGCCGAAACTAGCGACGATGACAAAGGCCCTAAGTTAGGAGAAGATAATGCAACTTTGCGTGCCAGCCCTGACTACAGCGACCTGAGAAAGCCAACTATTGATAAAGGTAAAGGCGTGGACAAATCAGACCCGGAGGATCTTAACTCCGATATTGAGATGAGCAATATTCCACCGTTCAAGGAGAGCCATCGGTCCAAGAAACATGAGGAACAGAATCGCACTTGCAAGTTCTGTGGGACGGTACTAAAGGACTGGTTGGCGCGAACTAGTCACGAGAAATCATGTCGTATGAAGACGAAGTCAATCTGTGTCAAATGCAAAAGGGAAGTCTCGAAGTCGAATATCAGAAAGCACGAAGCTAGTTGTGATGGCCGTCAAACCTCACGACGTGATGGCCCAGAATACGAAGTCCGTGGTACAACAAGAATGGCCGCTTCTCGTGACAGTTCTCCGGATTTCGATTCATCTGACTCTTACACAGAAGATCAGCTTCAAAAGGTGAAGGATATGCAACTGTTCCTCCCTCACCTCTCGTTTGGTAAATGCATCGAGTCCTTAGCATTGTGCGATTATGATGTCGAAGAGGCTGTAAATTTGGAGAGGGAGACATCGACTTCAGATGACGAAGTTGACGATCGAGGTTCGTATAGGCGGAAGAATGATTCAGGAAAGAGAGGGTCGGGAAGCACTTCGGTAGGTTAAGCTTAAATGATGATGATAGTGTTCAATCTCTGATAATACTTAGGTTGAGCGTGTCACAAAGAAGGCACGTATCCAGATCGGCGACGGAGATACTAGTTTAGAGCCCGCGAGCCAGTGGATTAAGTATGTACCCACTTCCCACTGTTCGAGCGTCGAATCAACATTCTAATCATGCTTTACAGAACCACCTTTTCTGGTCTTTGTCAAAACTCGGCTAACCTTACAATTGTCAATCTCTCTGACTGGAAAAGTCGTTCAGTTCCGACGAAGCTTCTTTGCGACAACTCGGAATGCTTAAAGAATCTGATTGATCTCACAGGAGACCAAGATGTTCCAAAGGAGATACTTCTCTCAGATGTCGAGTCACATCTCTTTGATGCGCTCATACAATACATGGTTTGTCGTAACGTCTCATTTGGTTCTCGAGTAAGTCAAACACAAAAAGTTACTTCGATCATAACCTTCATACTTCTCGCAGATGATCTCAAAGTTGCTGGACCAGCGACTACCATGCTTCCGGTTCTTGAGAGAATTCTGAAGGAAGAACGCAAGGGGCCGTTTCCTTCAACTATTTTGAAAGGTGACCACGTAGAAAGGGTCTTTTCGACTCTTGGAGCTAGTCATCCCATTCCAAAATTATTCGTCCGAGCATCAGTGCGACCATTTCTCTGTCACAAAACTGACAACACGTCCATCGAAGAGGAGTTTGACGACGACTCCCAACTCACGCCAGGCGACATCGAAATCTATCGAAACAAGCCAGCGCATCTTGCATTCAGGCTGAACAATGACTTTAGATCGGCTCTATTATTAAACGTCTTTGAAACTACGAGCACTAGGGAGTGTCGACAAGAATATACGCGCAGCAAAAACCCCAAGAAACCCACCACTTGGTTCACCGATCCGCTGGACGATAGCCAATTCACTATTTGAGCCGGTTGATCTTTTCCTTATCGAGATCATCTCACATGCCTTCTGGTTTTATTACTTTATCTCATAGCATAGATGCTCGTGTCAGCTCAGGAATTGTGATAAAGAGAGCTTGGTACGTGGTGAGAACGAGGCGCAGGGTCACACATGAAGGTCGATACAGTGTTTTCACTGTTTATCCTCGAGCCAATTTTCTTGAGTTGTTACCATCCTAGGGTGTGGACATATTGAACTGGATGTACCTTCTGCTTTCGGGCTAGGTATGCTCAATCATGATGTGGTCTCGCGCAGCAATATTTTCGTTTGTTCATTGGAAAGCCCCTCTTTGACCATCAGTACTTATCTCCGCCCGAAAAACATTGCGAGGAGGACGTACGTCAGGATATGAGATGAAAGTTGCAAGAGTGCATCTCCCCTATACGTCCCTAAAAATGATTGGAGAGTGGATAGGCGGAAACTATTTTTATAGCGGAAAATTTGAAGGCGAGACGGAGCGGAAAGATTATAGAATAGCTACAAATGGTACTGGGAGATGAGTGAAATGAAGATAATAATCTTATTTGATATATTTGCTGTGCAGTAAACGATCCCACGTACTCATGAAAACATTGATAGCTCCCAAATTGGTGGTGTGAAATGACATCCGATATGAGGTAGAGTCACTGCGATTCTTTGATTCACATCAACTTGACGTGTTTGAGATTTGCAATCGAATTCAATGATTAATCTATAATCCAGTTCTATTCATAACACAAAGCATTCTGGTATCAATACTGCTCTTCTCCCACCAAAGAAAACGCTTCCTACATCAACAATCTCCAAGCACCCAAAATCAACGCCGCCGTACCGGTACAAACTCCCATCAACCACTGCAGCGTCTGAAACTTAACACCCTCCAACTTTTCCCTCAACCCAGCGACCTCCTGCTCAATCTTTGTTTCCGTTTCCTTGATTTTAAGATCTTGAACATTGGCCTCCTCTCTTATCCTGCCCTTTTCCAAATTCAAGTCTAGTCGAACGGAAGCTTGGGTTCTGGAAACCTCATCGCGCAGACGAGCATTCAGTTTAGCGAGGTCATTGGTGAGTCGCTCGTGAGAAGCGCGAGTTGTGGATGATTCGGTGGAATCTGCGGAGAGGAGTTCGCTGCGGAGGGCGGCGAAATCAACTTTTTGAGTGTAGGTTGCGCGAGCGGCATCTTCGCGGAGGACCATTGTGCGGGTTAGGTTTTGGATGCTGGGATGGAGGTTAGTTGACTGTAGTGAGAGCTTGGAGAGAGGATGTGTATAGGAGTATAGATCATTACCTTTCTTCGATAACATCGCTGAGGACTTTCATCATAGCCACAGCTTGGGGTTCTGTGAACCCCTCATCCCGTAACCGTTGAACAAACTTCAGGGTATCGAAATGGTGGTCTCGAGATTGACGAGGGGTTGCGTGGAATGCTCTTCGACATGATGGTTCTTGTAATATGCTAGTTCGAGCTTTGTGTCCGCTGTCTACGGATCGTACTCGATGGGATATCTGCTGACCAGAAGTAGGTCTTTGTGAATTTCCATTATTGTTTGCTGCCGCGCTGAATGCTCGAATGGTATGCGGGGGTAATGAGGATCGTGTCTGCCAGCTCAATTTGGGGAGTAAGAACCGCGGTAGCGTTTGTACGGAATTTGCAATTGGCTTTGCCATTGTATTTTACTTCTCTTATAGACTTACAGAGTAAAATTAGCTTCAATCTTGTGTAATTCTTTCAAATCTCCGTTCAAGATGAGTTGTGTTCTCAACGATATTAATTTATTGATTGATACATCATGGCCGGCAGTATCCGTTAGTCACCGAAATAGCGGGAGTACGGTGACCGAGATTGTTAATTTTCTCGGTTGAGTCACCCACTTCAAAGAATATTATCTAGATTCGAAATCTTGCCCATTCACAGTCAACGAGGAGTATTATCCACGACATTTGAATCATCTCTCGAATTTAAGATCGTATCTTAGAGAGAACATTGAGTTATCTGAAGATATTTCAGCCTCCACAGATAGCTCCACATAAAGGAATTTCACCCGATTACCCCGCTACGCAAATATTCTAGCAAACAGAACAGCAAAAACCCACCAGAGAACGACCACCCAACATGGCTTCGAACGGTGACAAGTTTGGAAACGATCTGGAATCTGAATCCGATTCTAATCCAGGATCCCCTAATCTCGATGCGCAAGAGCTTGACGACAATGTAGAGGATATTGACGAGAAGCCCATCAAATCCGCATTAAAGAAATCATCACATAAAGAACCTGCACCAGCTATTGTTCGACCTACCTTACCACCCCAAACAGAACCAAAAGACTTGGATGTCAAGTCCTTGACCCCCCTCACCCCAGAGATTATCGCAAGACAAGCAACTATCAACATTGGTACTATTGGACATGTGGCGCACGGAAAGTCAACTGTGGTGAAGGCTATCTCTGGAGTACAAACTGTTCGTTTCAAGAACGAGTTGGAGAGAAACATTACGATCAAGCTTGGTTATGCCAATGCAAAGATCTACCAATGCGATAACAAAGAGTGCCCAAGACCTGGATGCTTTAGAAGTTATAAGAGTGAGAAGGAAGTTGACCCACCCTGTGAAAGAGAGGGATGCAGCGGTACCTACAGACTTTTGAGACACGTATCGTAAGTTATCATTGCTTGCAATTTTACGCAGCAGCAATAGCTAACATGTCACAGTTTCGTCGATTGCCCTGGTCACGATATTCTCATGAGTACTATGTTGTCTGGTGCAGCCGTCATGGACGCCGCTCTCTTACTTATTGCTGGAAACGAAACTTGCCCCCAACCACAAACATCCGAACATTTGGCAGCTATCGAAATTATGAAGCTCGACAAAGTCATTATTTTACAAAACAAGGTCGATTTGATGAGAGAAGAAGGCGCAAACCAACACTACCAATCGATATTGAAGTTCATCAGAGGAACTGTTGCAGGTGGAGCACCAATTATTCCTATCTCCGCCCAATTGAAGTTCAACATCGATGCCGTTAACGAAGCTCTTGTTTCCAACATCCCTGTTCCACCAAGAGATTTCACCATGGATCCACAAATGATTGTTATTCGATCCTTCGATGTTAACAAGCCAGGTGCTGAAATTGACGAATTGAAGGGTGGTGTTGCTGGTGGAAGTATCTTGCACGGTGTCATCAAGTTGGGTGATGAAATCGAGATCAGACCCGGTATCGTTTCTCGCGACGAAAAGGGAGGTGTTAAGTGTCAACCAATTTTCAGCAGAATCATTACTCTCAACTCGGAGAACAATGAATTGAAATACGCTGTTCCAGGAGGACTTATTGGTGTTGGTACTCGAATTGACCCAACTCTTTGCCGTGCCGATCGTCTCGTTGGTTTCGTTCTCGGTCTCAAGGGTCGTCTTCCTGATATCTACATTGAAATCGAAGTCAACTATTATCTGTTGCGTCGTCTCTTGGGTGTTAAGACTGCTGATGGTAAACAAGCCAAGGTTACCAAGCTCACCAAGAACGAGGTTCTCATGGTCAACATTGGATCTACTGCTACTGGTGCTAAGGTCATGGCTGTTAAGCAAGATGCCGCTAAATTGCTCTTGACTAACCCAGCCTGCACAAACATTGGAGAGAAGGTTGCGCTAAGTCGTCGTATTGAAAAGCATTGGAGATTGATTGGTTGGGCTACCATTGCTGCTGGTGTCACCCTTGACCCAAGCACTTCTTAAGCGGGTGGATAGGTAGACGTGTGTAATATTTTCACACTTAAAAGTAGAAATTCAAGATGGAAGTGAAAAGAAGAAACGCAGCGATGTATTTTGTGACGCAAGTGATGTGGTGATCTGATCTGATGGTTTGATGGAACGGAAAAAAAGGTCTCAATATCTTTGGATTCTTGGCTTCTTCTGGTCTGATCATCGCATGCATACTTTGTACTCGAGGTCATGGGAGGTTTATAGATTGGGCATTCAAAAGTTACCTAGCTCGATAATGAAAAGAATCTTTTTTTACAGTGTTTATTGATGTGTTTTGTTGATGAGTTTGGAATGGAGTGGAGTGAGAGTGACAGTGAGGGTGATGGTGAGAGTGAGGATGATGGTGAGATTGAGATTGAGATTGATTCGGGTTGCGTGGATGTATGTTTGCCTAGGTAGGTATGGTAGGTAGGTATGGAGATACATTAAGGAATCTCGTACTCGGATTGCGTGGCTGTATGTATGTTTGCATAGGTATGGTAAGTATGGTAGGTATGGAGATTAATTAAGGAATCTCGTACTCGTTTTCTTATTTTGGACTCGGGACTCTGGACTCTGGAGGCGAGAGGAGGGCTTGGGTTGGTAGGTTGATTGGTTGGTTGGTTGATAGGTATGGGGATGGGGTTCTCGAATGGCTCGCGTAGTGGAGTGGAGTGGAGTGGAGTGGAGTGGAGTGGAGTGGGAGTGGGAGTGATGGGTTAGATGAAATGAGATGAGATGAAATGAGATGAGATGAAACGAGATGAGATGAGATGAGATGAGTGCTTGGCGGTGAATAGATAGTGATGGGTGATGGGTGATGTGAGCTTATGGTTTATGGATTGATTGGGGGTTGAATGGGGATATATGTAGAGTATGGTAAGTTTTGAGGGGAGAGGGGAGAGGGGAAAGGGCAGTGCTGATAGATAGTTAGGGAGGGAGGTGGTGGTAGGTTTTATATGCTATGTGTGAGTTTATGGGGAGGGGGTTTTGTGTGTATTTGGGTAGATGGTAGGGAGTAGGAAGTAGGGAGTGTGGGATGGTTGTGGTGATGAGATGGATGGGATAGGATGGGATGGGATGAGAAGGGATGAGAAGGGAATTATGCTATCCAAATGGATCTCGCTGTGTAGTTAGTTTATTTTGAGACGTGTTTTGATGTGTGGTTTCTGCTTGGTTGGATTTGGATTTGGATTTTTATGGGATGTATATTCTACTTCTGAGGTTGATACTCGTGGAGTTGGAGGTACCTAGTATATAAGAGCGAAATAGAGATAGAGAGATGCACACTGTACATGAACTAAAACCCTCGGTTAGCAGTGGGCAGTGAGTAGATGATTTTTGTTTTTATTTGCTAGTGAGATTTATACTTCGTACGTAGATTTGGGTCGGGTTAGATGTCGAGTTAGCTGCTTATGGAGAGTTTGGGGGATTGATTGATTGATTGATTGGCTGATTTGTTTATAGGTATAGTTGTGATCTGAAGGTTGTGATTTGGGTATGATGGTAACCACCCAGATATGTAGTACGATACTTTCAAAGGAGAATAGGAGCATAGGGGATTTGTGTGGGCTACTGGGAATATGTTATCTGTACTTTGATGATTTCTTTGAGTGTGATAGATATGATAGATATGGAAATTATCCGTATTGTCATTGGACTTTTGGATTCTTGTGATGGCGTGGCGGAGAATAATACTAGGGAAGTTGTACGTGAAATGGACATGGTGTCCTGTAGGACGACACGACACCATTACGATTGGCATGTAACGCAGTCGATATGAGTCGATCGTGGTAATACTAGAAATCGTAAATCGTAACCGAGGAGTATTTCATTTACCTAAGGTATGTGTCATCAAGATATTAGGGTTCTTTTGAATAGCGGTCTCGATATCTAGGTACCTACCTAGTATAGTAGTATTCATTTCAGCTAGCTCACGAAACGGGCTCACCGTTAGTCATGTATTTCATCGGTCTACTGTACCAGGTCTTCAAAACACATCGTAGGTTAAGAAAAGATGCGATGCGAACGATGCGAAATTCAGCACTCGTCACTAGATATGACTGCCTTATTTTGGTGTAAGACCATGCTAATTCCAAGACGAAAACCATTACGCCTGCTTACTCTGACATTTCGAACACCCGACGTCTTACAGACTCGTACTTTGTTGAATGTATGATATGAGTAAATATGGGTCAGGCCGCAAGGGATCAAAGCGAGTAATTTTCGCACCAAGAATAAACGAACACCCAGGTGGAGAAGACAGGATGAACATCGGACAGTTGAAAACATCCGTGTCCATGTTTCGCGGCGACTTTTTGAATCATCGCATCGGATTACGTGGGGTGTGATTGGGTAGGATGGATGTGATGATTCCAAAGCGAGCTGATTCGGTTAGGAGTCGAGAAGAATCTAGATGGAAGGAAAGCGAGGAAAGGCTAGGTAGCTGGGATGAAGAGTGGATGAAAATGGAGATTTTGGCGCTTCAATTTACCCTTTCTTCTCTTGCGTTCCCCTTGTGAGTAAGATATTGATTGGATTATGTGATTTTTGCTCTTTTGAGTTAATCAAAGCGACAAGTAGGTAGGTAGAAGGGGATCGATGGAGAGGAAAGTTTTCGGAGACTTTCTTTTCTTCTTCTACGATGACTGTCTTGTTTTTGGTATATCCTCGTATTTGAATTCACCGGTTGATGAAGGGGTATATATGTATGTATGTATGTATGTATGTATGTATGTATATTATATATATATCCTTCATCGTCCTTCTTACCTTTTATCTTTTACCTAACCTCAAGTCTCATTTCTTATTAATCCAATCGATTAATAATTTATCAAGCATCTGCCCAAGACGACTCAAAAAATAACCTTAATTGGAAAAAACCATATTTACCCCAGGATTCTTTAATTGAATTTTATATAATTGGACCTTATTGAACATAATTGGACCTGGACCCTCTATATCTGTCTGTCAAAGAATTCCAATTTCTTGGGTTGCCCTAGTCTACCGGCCATATTTTTCTTTTTGGATAACTAGGTATTTTTATATCAATCACAAAGCCATTTTTTTCAACAAGTCTCTCCAATCGGACTTTAATCTTCTTCTATATCCGTTTATTTTCGATCCTCCGTTCATTTTATTCTTTCCTCCGCTCCAAACACGGACGGTGACCCCCGCCGAATTCGTCCGTTGGCAAGGATTTAAATACAATATATACTTTTTAGAGTACATACCTAGTAGTCATTTAAAGATTACTTCTTCAACTACTTGAACTACCTATACCTAGATATCTACTCGAGGTGTCTTTTACTCATTTTCTTCCGTACTTCTAAGAAGTCTTATTCCGCAAGAGAAACATTATACAACGGAATACCAAATGATGACAGACGAAAAGGTGCCACCTACTACCAGTGCTTCGATCAGTTCTTCAAGCACCATGCACGAGAAATCCGACGCCGAACAAGCGATTCTAGCACGCGAAGCTATGAAGAAAGATGCTGAGTTGTCAGAGAAACCTTCGGAAACGACACCTTCGGTCCATGAAGGCGACAATGATAATCCTATAGAGTTGAAGAAGACAAAAAGTGCAGCGGAGATACAGCAAGAGGAGTTGAAGAGAGTTCACACAAGTGCAGAGGGCGTCGAATATCCAACGGGAGTTAAATTACAGTTGATTAGTTTGGCGTTATGTTTATCTGTTTTCTTGATGGCTTTGGTAAGTTTTGTCGAGTTTCCCTAGGATCATCGTATTGTTTGTGTGTGTGTGTTCTAATTGGTGAATAGGATAACTCTATTATTGCAACGGCTATTCCTAAGATTACTGATCAGTTTCACTCGTTGAACGATGTTGGATGGTACGGATCGGCATGTAAGACTCCCTACTATTTGTTGGTTTTGTAGCCCCATGGGGAAGAAACTGTTGAAAGTAGAACGTAACCACTAACATCGTACCTTTCACAGACTTACTCACCACTGCTTCCTTTCAATTACTTTTTGGAAAATTCTACTCATACTTCTCGATAAAATGGGTTTACCTTGTTGCGATTGGCATCTTCGAGCTCGGCAGTTTGATCTGTGGTGTTGCGCCAAATTCAATTGCGTTGATCATTGGTAGAGCTATTGCTGGCTTGGGTAGTGCTGGAATCTTCTCTGGTGCTTTGATCATTGTTGCATACTCAGTCCCATTGGTTAAGAGACCCATGTATACTGGTTTAATTGGAGCAATGTATGGTATTGCCTCTGTTGCTGGACCTCTACTTGGAGGTGTATTTGTAAGTCTGACTTAACATTTCACTTTACGAGAACACAAACACTGACTTGAACAGACTGACAAAGCAACTTGGCGTTGGTGCTTCCTAATCAATCTGCCAATTGGAGCTGGTAAGTCTCTCTAGAATATTGTGAGAAAAGCAATCGCTAATTATTCAATTTGTTAGTCACTGTTCTTGTTATTTTGGTCTTCTTCAAAGCCCCCGATAGAGAAGCTGTTGCAGACCTCCCATGGAAGGAGCGCATAAAGGAATTCGATCTTCTCGGTACCGCATTCTTTATCCCAGCTATCATCTGTCTATTGCTCGCACTTCAATGGGGTGGAACCAAATATCCTTGGGGCAATGGGCGTATTATCGCACTTTTCGTACTTTTCGGAGTATTGATCGGAATATTCATCGCCATCCAATTCTGGAAAGGGGATAGTGCCACCGTACCACCCAGCATTATGAAGAAGCGAAGCATGTGGTCTGCTGCATGGTTTTCCTTCTGTCTCGGATCATATTTCCTCCTTTTGATCTACTATCTTCCTATTTGGTTCCAAGCTGTCAAGGGTGATTCGGCTGTCAAATCTGGTATTTCTAACATACCGATGGTCTTGACCTTGGTCATTGTCAGGTTCGTACAATCTTCTTTATTCTCACGGAACTTCATACTAACTAGATCTTGAAGTATCATCTCCGGCGCTCTCGTCACAACAATCGGTTATTACGCACCACTTATGATCGTTTCTTCGGTCATCGCATCCATCGGGATTGGTCTCCTAACCACCTTCAAGCCAGACACTAATCACGCTGCCTGGATCGGTTACCAATGCCTCGCTGGTATCGGTATTGGTTTCGGTATGCAACAGCCCCTTATAGCCTGCCAAACCGTCCTCGACATTTCTCAAGTGCCAACCGGTACTTCAGTCATCATTTTCGTCCAAACACTCGGAGGAGCTCTATTTGTTTCCATTGGTCAAAACGTTTTTACAAATAAACTTTCCCAGAATTTGGCACATTACGTACCGGATCTCAACCCAGCAGTCGTTTTAAGCACAGGTGCTACTAGTATTCAAAAAGATATCGCACCAGAATATCTGGCTGGTGTGACGATTTCTTATAACAATGCGTTGACGCAATCATTCTTGGTGGCTGCGGTTATGGCTGCACTTACTATTATTGGCAGTGTGGCCGTTGAATGGAAGAGTGTTAAGGGAAAGAAAATTGAAATGGCAGCTGCTTAATTCCTGATTTGAGCTGGATTTCAATTTCATCGTTAAAACTTCGAGCTTACGGCTTGCATTTTAGATCGTGAGGGATGGGGATGATAATCTTTTTTGGATGTGCTGCATTTTTTTGCGTTGTACTATATACCCCTTTGGCGTTTGGGAAGAAAGATTTGGCCATATGGCTATCGCTTACGAGGTAAAGTGAGGACAGCTCACTTGGCTCCTTCTACTTGTATGACACATGAGATAGGGGTTGAGTGTCTGAAAGGTCGGAAGATTTGATAGATAATGGATGAATGCATAGATGGATGATGGGATATGGAATATGTATAAGTGGGGAGATGGATAAAGGGGGTAGCAACTAAACTCTACTACTTATTTTAATTAATAGAAAGAGATATTAATCTTAATCATTTATTGCCTATTTTCTATCTCGATATCGGAATTTATGTGCTATATGATCTAAGGCCACCACTATCTTCCTTTTTTTTTTCGACTTTTTCTACTTCAAATTGATCGCTTAAATAGTCAATTTTGTCATACCAATAAACCAACTCATTTCTTAGCCGAAACGCTAGTACGCGCCATCTGCGCTTCTCTCCAATACCAACACCCCACCAACGCTGCTCCAGGTCCAACAACCACATTCGTAAGAAGCAGTAACGCAGCTGCTTTGCCGACATCGATGGTGGTTCGACCCACGCGTTTGATATCCCACACTGCGTTGCAAGACCAGATGTAGGTAGCGAGGTGGAAGGACCAGAAATTAATGAGGAAGAAGGTGTGCAGGGAGGGGGAGGGGGAGGCGTTGGTGAGAGTAGGAAGGAAGATGGAGGAGAGAGAGAAGAGGGGGTTGGGGGAGCAGAAGATGTAGATGAGGGATGAGATGTGCAGGAGGAGACCGAGGATGAAGGTAGTGAGGTAGAGGGTGCGGAGGGGGAGGATATCGGTGGGGGTGTGGGATGCGGTGGGGGTTTGGGTGGGTGG
>PQXK01000154.1:0-91453 GCA_004786245.1 Botrytis hyacinthi | reverse complement strand
CCAAATCTCCCCCCAACCAAGCCTCCTCTCCCCTCCTTACCGCCCCATCAAGTTCCCCCAAAACCCTCGCCAATCCCTCCTCCACCCCACCCTCCACCATCCCCTTAACAATCTCCTCCTCCCCCACAACCAAGTGACGAATCTCTCTCCCCAACAATTCCGTCAAGAGCGCAGCAATATCATCATAAGACCATAATTCTTCTCCCCTCAAAAACAATTCCTTCCCCATCAATCCCTGCTCAAACCCATCACCTCTCCACCCAATGAGTGCTTTACGCGCCACATTTGCGATATCCTCTACACTCACAAACGGGATTTTGCCTTCCCCTGTCGCTGAGATTACTCGGTTCTCATCGCGGATGGTATATAAATGGTGCATTTCCGAGAAATTTTCCATGAACCAACTTGGTTTCAATATCGTCCATTCCACTGCGTTCGGGTTGAAATTCCTCGATTCTTCTCCAAGTGTCTGAAACTCCCTTCCCTTTTCTTTTATATACTCAGATATCTGAGATAAAATTGGTCCATCCCCACAATGTAGTATACTCCCACTCAGGAAAACAATTCTTTTTACTCCTCTCTTAATCACTCCATCGATAAACCTTTTCGCCAGAGGAAGTGCATCGAGAACAGGAGGAGCGATCATAAAAACCGCTTCGATTGAATTTTCGTTCGCGTCGCCGTCCCCCTCGGATGAGAGAAAAGGATTATCATAACTATTCGTATCCAACCAGTCGAACTTAACTCCTTTAGTATTTGAGAGTGACGCTGGAGAAGATCCGGATCGAGATGCTAAAAGAACGTTATATCCATCGTCAGAGAGGAGAGGAGCGATTCTTCGGGCGACCTTTCCCGTACCACCGAGAAGTAAAATAGTAGCCTTATTCGTCCCGTCATTCTTCACTCCAATATCAGTACCTTTGATCTCATTCCTGTCCATCTTTCCAAAATCCGGCTGTGGCGTCCTATCCATTTCTCCGTAATCCTTGACCAATACCCTCGAATTCGATCAATAATTCGTAAATTCGGGATTTATCCTTGATTGATAGGATGGTGGGGAAATCGAAGGAAAGTAAAACCTATCAAAAACCCCAAGCGTTCATTTAGACGATCCGATTACCGGCATGATTCATGCCCACTCAAGACCCTGCGTATCTGCATGAATTTCACACCATGTAATATCCATGACTTTAGTCACTTCAATTGCATATACGAAGAAAGCCGGACCACTCTACCCCTCCGTTTGGTGGCGAACTCCGGTCCTTCCGTAACTCGAACAATTTTGTTGGGAGTTTCGGATTTTGGTGGTGGGGTTGTCTTCAAACTTTACGCACCTGAAAAAGTATATCTTCAAGCAAGAATAAATCTACAACATTGTCAATAAAGCTTTGTGAAGAAAAGAAAATGTGATCGATAAGGACAAAACTCACATGTGAATTCCCATTTGTTGTTGAACTTCTCTCCAATCAAATTTGCGTTCATATTGATGTTGTCTTCTCCAAAGGATTTCAAGTAATTCCAAGGCTCGATCAGCATGCTGTATGATTTTGATTAGCTTCAATGCAGAAACTTTATTCCTCATGATCTTTCCTATCATGCCCACACAAAGTAAACTTACATAAAGTGCAATCCTAGTATCGGCCTTCAACTTCTTCCTAACAGTATCCTCTACCGCCCAATCATTAAAGATACTTGCTCCTGCTGCAAACAATCCATAATACAAACCCATCTCCAATCCATAACCCTCTGGTGTCTCAGCAGCAATATCTAGAACCTGTGTAATTGCTTCTGAAACTTCTGGAGATGGTGGTTCTTCACCAACTGGATTAATAATATGATGAATGAAAAGGATGCATCCATACATGCAAGCTTTTGTACTAGAGAACGCTTCAGCTTCGAGAGTTTCCGCGACGGTGAGTTTAGTATCGCGTGGTTGCCGTCGCCAATCGTTAGAAAGATCCCGGAGCATAGTCGGACAATTTTGCCACCACATTTGAACTTCATGTTGAATTCCAATGGCTTCTTGTTTGATGATGATCTGTTCTTCGGGTGATGTTTCGACAAGGGAACGACTGGATAGACGAGATAACTTGGCCATGAATATCATGAACACATGGAATTCTCCAGTCATTACACCGCCCGGGTCATAATAAGGCCAATTCAAAGCTGGTTCTGGCGATGAAGGTGAATCGCCAATCTGTTTTGGTCTTGTGGATAGTGTTGGGGCATCTTCAAGCCAATAATTCCCAGGTAATAAAGGACCTTGTCCTGCCCATAGAGAACCAGAAACGTCAAGTAACGCAAAGAATCTCGTGAGGAAATCCGACGTTTTAGGACCTCCTCGATGTAAGATAAGATCTCGCGCACCCTTCAGATGCTCCAACCATAATCCTCTATCTGAATGTGATATCTATCATATATAAGCCACGTGTATCATAATACAAGTAAATTGAGAAAAGGGAATTACCTCATAAACACATAGTAAAAGACAAGCACCCAATGTGGCATTTTGTTTCGCAACTGAATTGTCACATAATGCTGTGTTAAGTTCTCTCAAGGCCATGGAATAATGTTTGGTAGCCTTAACCTCATGCTGCTTGTCAGTCCTACTCATATGGCCTGCTGCCACTGCGATGATGCTATGTAATAAAGCCGGGCTGGTCGTTACAAATGGGACCAATTCTTCTTTGAAAGGATTCCCTTCATCATCATTTGCATATGCCAAGAATCTGGTGCAAAACCCCACAAAATGATGAATATAGGGCATAGTCGTTTTGTCAATATTAGGGAATTCAATAACGAACGAATCTTTGGGAATACGTGTTTTACCAAGAGCAAGCTGTTGAGTGGTAGGCAATGAACTGGTACTGGAGATTCCATGACCATGAGATGTCGTGGCGAGCATGTGAGCCGGAGGTGTGCTCCATTTACAATCGCGTTGAAGGCGAATACAGCGACCACAATCTGGTTTCCCTTCATCACATTTCACTTTCCTTGCTCGACATGTTAAGCAACCTTGAACGCGTCAGAATTGAAGCCATAAGCCATACGCCCATTGCCATATGGATGAGATGGATGATTGATGTGTAAAAGGAACGTGAACGGACCTGTTCTTGTTCGAGGTACAGGGGCTTTAATCCCCATTCCCGGAGCCATATTTACTTTGGTATTAGAGGCATTCAAATTCGTTTTCCCTTTGTACATATCAAGGAAGGGATGGCTGTAGTGTTGGGTGGACAGAGGATATATAACGTTGAAGTTGTCGACGTTTTCCGATATCGAATGTTGTACTGAGTAGTTGATTTGTAAAAGCAAAAAAGAGTCAATGCAACACGAACACAGTGTAGTGACTCGTGAGTAAAGTCCACTTTCTTGAGGTTGCAGTTTTGTGATGGCCTGTCGATCTATTAACCAGGTGTGAGCAACCTGGCGCTTAAGCTTTACTTGAAGAAGATTAGAATGTATACGACAGAGCCACTTTTGAAGCTTCCAATACTTTTCATTGGTCAACTCCGGTCCCGAGAATAAATAACACTCAATAATTCAATGTTTGGATATCCATTCGTACGAAGCTGAAAAAGAATCAAAAAAAGGAGTACCCCGTATAATCCCTAGTAAATTACAATCTATATGAAAATTTGAAAAAGAGATTAATCATTGTACGATATGGAACTGTATGGAAAATTCGTCTAATTGTAATGAACCCCTTCATTGCTCCAGCGCTTCATCTCTTCATCTTTCCCAGATCTACCGGTACAACACTTCCTAAATTCAAAAATCTTTAAAGATAAACATCTAGAGCCATCAAGATCTCTGACCCTTCGTCATAGACTCAATGATCTTTGACTTTGATATTGATCATGTGGGTTCCAACTTGATTTCTAAACTCCTGACGGGTCAGCTATACTTTTCTCCAACATTATAGTTTCATCGATCAAACAATTGCTTTGTGATAATTGGTTCATTCTCCAATATTTCAAATTAGTGCGGGGTGATCAAACCCTGTAAAAATTCCTTTAGTTTGAGATAGTTGGGAATAGTTGGGAATAGTTTGCGGCATTTCTACCTGCAAGAGTCTGAATCGAGAAGTTATATATGCCGGAAGGGAGGAAAGGAGGCCCGCGGGGAGATCTGGAAATCTATGGAAGGTTGAAGATGGGGATTTTGTTCATGGATGAATGGGTAAGGTAGATGTAGGATTCGAATCCTTATACTGTAAACCTTGTAGTTTGTCCATGTACCGGTACATGTTCATGTTCATGTTCAATGGATCAACAGACTGTCATTCTAGACGTATACGTAAATCAAATTAGAATCTAAACTATATCTTTAATATGTAAGTACTCCGTAGAAATGCATCAACATGTAGAAATCATCATCATAACCCTGAACCACATGCCCATTTATGTCGACTTATCCAATCCTCTACTACTCTCTGTAGAATCAGATCTGCCTGTGTTCAAATCATTATCTCTAATCTTTTGTAAATCCGACCTTTCTCTTTCTAAATACTCTGCGCATTCAACTCTGCTCTTCGTCTCACTGATCCAAAAGATTGCAACTGTAGGAACGAATATCAATGCTGCTACGAAAGGAAATGCTGCCCATTGACTGCCATTGCGATCAACAATAGCACTTGAAACAATAGGTCCGATCCATGCTGAACCTTTGGAGACAATACCTAAAAGACTGAAGAACAAATATTCTCTACCTTTAGGTACCAATTCTGCCATGAATGCTTGTCCATATGGAAATTGAGCACCAAGGGTAATTCCATATTGTGCTTGAAAGAGCCAAAACTCCCATTCGTTATGGAAACCAAACTTGGTAGTCCAGAGACCTATCATTCCCCAAAGCGCAATGAGTACACAACCACAATTGCAAAATTGAAGCATGGTCTTAGTACGGATCTTGAGTGCTTCTTGAAGATAATAGGCACCAAAGACTCCTATTGTAGTTGAGCCACCTTGAACCATGATGAGATAGGTATTTTGTGTCGCGGAGAATTGAACAACTTGCGTTTGTGCGATTGAGACGAGTGTAAGTAATGTAGCGACTCCATCTGCCAACAAGAAAAATGCAACCAAGTAGTAGAAAGTTTGTCTCAACTTCCATACCTGCTTTCCGGCGAAATAGGTTTGCTTGAAACCAAAGGTAAGATAATTGTCACCCTTTGGTAGAGGTGGTCCCGGTCGCTTCTTTTCCCAGATGAACCATGGAATGGCAAGAATAATCCACCATCCAGTAGTGACAGCGACAGATACAGAGTATCCCCAATTGTTTTGTTGTGTTGAATCATTCGCACCGATTCCTGCTAAGGCTGCTAATGCTAAAGCTCCACAAATTGTGAATCCAACATTATTCCACCCATAACTAATATTCATAACCTTGGATCTTGCCATTGAGCATTTGTCTTCGTATTCTTGTGCTGTCAATGTGCCTTGTGCATAATCTTCTCTCGCTTTATGAACTTCGGGAAGGTCGTGGGCAAGTTTGGGAAATATCGCGTTGAAGAAAACATAGGAAGACCACCAAGTCACACCTGGATAGGATATCAGACATTGTATATTTCTGCGATACAATTGGAAACTTACTGCTGATAATGTAAAGAGCCATGGCGATTCTCCATTGATGTGCATATCTTACTCCCAAGAACCCGAATTCAAAGGCGAATGTGATAAGGGAAAACATTCTAACAACCCATGGATTCCAATTACCGAAATCTGCCAAACTTCCAATCGAGAGGAAAAGTACAGCTTGCGAAACGAAAGTCAATCCTGATGCGATCAACACCACCGATGTATATGCTTTTGTGCCTCCATTCCAGAAGACATGGCAAGGGGTATCATCGCCGCAAGGTGCGCTACCCAATGGCAAGACGTTTGGGTTAAAGCCGGCTTGGTATATCAAGTTCTGAAAGAGAAGACTTGAGCTGAAGATCAATTGGTGTTAGTAATCGCATGATATCGAGGGGTAGTTGTACAAGATGGATGGATGGACCGGTAAAGCTTACTATTGGAAAGAGCCAATTCCATTATTTCCTGCATAGTATGCATAATAGGACCACAGTTCTTTCTTTGTCGCAGGTGGTCCTGTATCATTTTGATGTGCATGGAAGACGTTATTTGATGGCGCACTCCCTATTTCAGTCCCAACCGTTCCATCTTCAGCGCTTTGATAAGAATCTGGAGCGGCCACAGCAGTGAAGGGTAACTTGTCAACGGTTTCATGCTCCGCAGCCGTCATGATGAAAGAGTTTGGATAAGGCCAAGACAAAGAGGCTAATAAAAGAGAGTGGACATTGAAGAAGAGGAACCGGGAAAAGGCAGAAAGAAGTATGAAACTGAATCCGACAAACCTAGAAACTAGAATGTGCCCTGCAAATTTGAATGGTACATTGGCCACAACGGTGTATGCGGTTCTTGACAAAAATGGTTACAACTTACAGAGTACAGAGTTCAAAGCTTTTCAATAATCTCACTGGCGCCCGATTGAAGCAACGGTACGCAAGCCTCTGAGTGATTTCTTTCCTACTTTGTACAAGTGTGCGGACTCGAGGCGGAGAGCAAATGGCAGATGGCAGGGCAAGCCGACGATGTAACCGGAAATGGGTTGTTGAAGAAGCATTGATTTGCGCACTGGCTGGCTTTGATTGGATTTTCACTGGTTGATAAACATCGGCGGAACTCATGAAGGAGTTCATTCTCTTCAAATCTTCTTTTTCTTCCCTTGCTTCAATTTCCAGTGCTGGCGCCGATCCTTGTCGCGGACCCATCTTGCTCATTCTCGAGCCACTTGTCGAGGGTCGATTTGAAAATGTGAGGTAAGAAAATCCCAGGATAACGGAAAGTCTAAATGAAAGTCTCTCCACTGCACCGAGACCACTCGTTTGATGTTCTTCTCCGTGTGTGTAAGGCTAGATACCCGTAATTTAGTCCAGTGAGTGGAGCGAGTCAAGCCAGTAATCACATGTTTTCTAGACTCCCGAGACTCCGCAGGTACATACCGACTCGTGCTTTCTACCAAAACAGCGGGTAAACCGCCTAATGGATTATTAATAGCCGTTCATCATCTTGGATGAGGGAAACGTACCAGGGATCGTCGGTGGTATATATATATATGAGCATGAGCTCATTTATCCCAGTCTCCCAGAGTCGCATTTGCCCAGGGAAGGGGAAAAAGGGACTCAAGGGACTCAAGGGACTCAAGACCTAAATTGGTGCCTGAGGGTCTGGGTATCCATTTTTAATCTTTTATACTTCTGGGGAATCAGTCAAAGTTTTTCTGCCGCTTGGAATAAGAAGGCGGTATCAACACAACCTTTCTTGCACTCCACCTTGCTCAAGTGGCTCTCGAGTCTCGATGGTTAAATGCATAGGTACCTCCTCCGTGCATAACTTTTATCCCATCTCATGACGTGATTGATGAATGAATGCCCAGATCATGAATGCCCAGATGACCAGGTGCCATGAAATCCCATCTACCTGGCTTACCTCGAGCTTATTACTGTACTTCATTCTTGTTTCTTCTTCCCTCGTCTAATTTCTACCTACCCCACCACGTGCCACCTAGGTAAATATATCCAAAATACACCAAATTCACTAAATTCACTAAATACACCCCTCAGATCCCATATTTGCTGTCTTTTCTCAATCTCTTATCATTTCACTTAATTTTCACTAACCTTCACTAACTTTCACTAACTTTCACTAATTCGACACAAATGTCATTTCGAGTCATCTATGCTCGCCTATCTCCGATTTTATCTTCCCACACGACTCAAATTGATCAAGTCCTTCTCCGACCGCCGCTCATTTGGAGCCATTTCAACCAATCATACATAAGCTTTTCAATGACATATTCATTATTAATGCCACCTTCCATAACATCTCGCCCACGTTCACGTCCATGCTCTCACCCTCGCCCTCGGCCGCTCCATCCTAAGAAAGAAGCAGAGAATGTCACATCACGCAAAAATCAATTATGCAAAACACCCACTTCTACTAGTATCAATTCCTTGGGTTGGATGTACAGACTCGCGACTGCAGTCTAGAGTACGTACCACTCACAATTGATCACTACTGCTCACTACTGCTCACAACTGTCCCTTCATGTCCCTTCATGTCAAAATGTCATCCACGTCGGAAAGATAAAGGAATCAACCTTGAATGCCATCCATTCTCAACATACCTATCTGCGTCACATATCTTGCAGATTACTATAAAGTCCACGTGGTACTGGAGCTGCCGAGCTGCCTTATATGTGAACTTATCTCAAAGTTCCCACTCCTCGTTGGGTCATCGCTCGCTCGCCTTACGCCTACAGACCAAAAAAGGATATCCTTCCTTTTGTAGGCGAGGAGAGAAGGCTATTATGTACGCAAATGATTGATATAATAAACCTCTAATTTTGATCATGTATGTTCATCTTTATTATATGAGGAAGATCTCATCATCTACTGCTACATTTTGTTCCTTTTGAAAAGTTATCCATTATACCCTTTTCATTGTTTTTTTTATATTTTTTCTGGCAAGATATTTTTGTTATAAACTCGTGATACCCAATCCATTTTCGACCTCGTCTACGACTAAAGCTACGAACAACGAACGTCGACATCGACAGCGACAGCGATATCGATTTTTATCCTCTAAGCATTCAAAATTTGTCGGACATTGGCAAGATGCCTTCCAGAATATCTTCTCGCGTCATTGGAATTGACGTTGGAGGAACCAATACAGTGGGTGACGATTAAAGTATACTCCCATTAACATCTACTGATGATTGATTGTAGGATGCAGTTATTTTACAGAATGATAATGTATTAGCATGGCATAAGACACCAACAACTCCAGACATTCAAGATGGTGTTGAACAAGCAATTGCTGCTGTCATAAAAAATGCTCAAATTTCTAAAGATAGTATAGATTTCATCAAGATTGGGACGACAGTAAGTTAATCTTGTCTTCAATACTCACTTTCTACTTTCTACTTCCTACTTCCCATTTCCCACTTCCTATTTACCTTCCTTACCATAGGTCTCGTATTGAGAATCATGGGTATTAATATTCGATTCCTCCTACGTTCCGAAGTCTCCCCAGCTAAAAGTCTCATATTGGTCCTTCTCGGATCATACTTGTATTTGACTCTTTTTTTCCCCATATTTCTCATCGTTCACATTTGTGATTCACAGTCAAGATCTAATCCCTTTTCCTTTGTAGCAATTTGTGAATGCAGTCCTCGAACAGAATGCTTCTAAATTAGATAAAGTGGCCGTCATAAGGTTATGCGGTCCTTACTCAAGGGGCTCACCACCATTTGGTACGTTACCTGTCGACCACTCTCCATTAAATGAAACATGACCTAACACTTCTGATCTTAGTTGGTTTCCCTGCATCATTGAGACAGTTAATGGAAGGTCACTATGGCTATGTGGATGGTGGTCTACAAGGTATGTTTGATAAATATCTTCAAATTCTCACATATGTACTAATAAATTCAAGTTGACGGAACCCCAATCTCCGAAGTAAGCGTTGAGCAACTCAGAGAACAAGCTGCAATTATCAGATCAAAATCAATATCAAGTGTTGTGGTTATTGGAATATACTCTCCATCCAACCCAGCTCAAGAGGAGTTTGCTCGACAGATCCTCGCCGAAGAATTAGGCTCGGAGTATGATATATCATGTTCATATACCATTGGAAGATTAGGATTTCTTGAGCGTGAGAATGCTAGCATATTAAATGCAAGTCTGAGACGATTTGCCCGCCATGTCATTGCCGGCTTTGCACATGCGGTGCATGACCTTAAGAATGCCAGCTTATATATTACATTAAATGATGGAACTTTAAGTAAAGCATCAATAGCTGCAGAGCATCCAGTGAGATGCTTTTCTTCCGGTCCAACAAATAGTGCAAGGGGCGCTGCACTTCTTGCAAAGAATGAATGTATGGATCTTGAGGGCGATAGCGAAGTTCTAGTGGTGGATGTTGGAGGGTAAGAACTTTCTCGTTTAACCATTCTCGGCAATGATATTGACACATCATAGCACTACCACTGATATTTGCGCTCTTCTCAAATCCGGTTACCCAAGACAATCTGCTGCCTTTGTGAAAATCGCAGGTGTTAGGACCAATTTCACAATTCCCGATGTCTATAGCATTGCCTTGGGCGGAGGATCACTCATACGTACAACATCTTCAGGGAAAACAACAGTTGGTCCAGATTCTGTTGGTCCCAAATTAGAAATGGAGAGTATCGCATTTGGTGGAGAAACTTTGACTGTATGATTTACCCTTTTGAGCTCCAAGGAAGATACTTACATGTTTAGGCTACTGATCTTGTATTGTCGAACGAGAGAACCGATATCATTCCGGACGGACTCAGATTTGGTGGACATTCCGAAATTCAACGAGCTTTGGAAGATGCGATTGATCAAGTAAAAACAAAACAAGGATATGCTACAGTCATTCTTGTAGGCGGAGGCAGCATCATCGTGGGGAAGGATATTGCCGGAGTAGGAGAAGTAATCAGACCAAAATATCTGGAAGTCGCAAATGCAGTTGGAGCTGCTGTAAGCTGTACCATGTCCTTCATCCCTGGGAATGGAACTAATTTGAATGTGTAGATTGGAAAGATTAGCGGGCATGTTGATACTGTCGTTACACCCGGGGAAAGGACCATAGAAGAAGAAATTGAGAAGGCAAAACTACTGGCAATTCGACGATGTGTTGCTGCGGGCGGCGACGAAAAAACCATCGAAGTTGTGGAAGTCGACACACTACCTATTAATTACGTTACAAATGGATCTACGCAGTTGGTCGTTCGAGTGGTTGGTGATTTACGCAATACCGGAGAAAAAGTTCAAGATCTGGAGACGATGCCAATAACGATGTCGACATTCAAACCTAGGAGAGCAGATTCTGGATATAGTGCAAGTGGCTTGGATAGTCCTGTGGATACGAAAGCTTCAACCTACGATATTCTTGAGCATGTTGATCTAGAATCCTATCGTCCACGCATTGAAGGTGATATATGGCATCTTTCGGAAATCGATCTCAAGTTCCTTATGGACGGTACAGGAGTATTGGGCGTAGGAAGTTGTGGTGAACCATATCCAAGTTATATTGCTTGTTTGATTGCTTTGGAGAGTGGTGAAGGGCTGCGGATTAGAAGACAAGATACTCTTCCTGATGATGCATTAATCATGTCGGCAGGATTTATG
Source organism: Botrytis hyacinthi (assembly GCA_004786245.1). Lineage (NCBI taxonomy): Eukaryota > Fungi > Ascomycota > Leotiomycetes > Helotiales > Sclerotiniaceae > Botrytis > Botrytis hyacinthi. The sequence goes on along the minus strand of PQXK01000154.1, from coordinate 80,232 downwards.
GTATGTTGATTTGATAATCATCCGATGTCAAGTTACTGATAATTGTAGGGTTCACCAACTGTATACCTGGAACGTATACCCGGTTTGAACGAGTAAGTTATCTTTCGATGTCCACACTCACCATTTTGTATACTGACAAGTGTTCTAGAATTACCGATACAGTCAAAGCTCTTATGTCAGCCACAGGACATTCCTCATTCGATGCAACTATACCTAACGAAATCGGTGGTATGAATTCTTTTGAAGCCCTTCTCACTGGTCATCGATTCGGAAAACCAACTCTCGACAGCGATTGTGTAGCACGAGCATATCCTATGGTTTGGCAAACAGTCAGATGTTTAAATGGTGTTTCAGTTACTCCAGCTGCTGTTGCCAATGGATGTGGAGGAACCGAAGTTTTCGTAAATTCAAAGGATGCCGAAGAAGCAGAACTTCTCATGCGCGATGCATGCACGAAACAAGGTTCCTTGTCAGGAATGGTAGTCAATCCAATACGTGGTGAAGAAGCAAGAACACTTCCTTCGAATAGTTATTCATGGGCTTGGCAAATCGGCCGTTCAATCGCAATCGCTCGCTCCAAGAAAGTTGATCCGGTCAAAGATCTCATGCGAACACAAAATGGAACTAAACTATTCACTGGTAAAGTTGTGAGGGTTACGAGAAAGGTGGCAGAAGGTTTTACTAGAGGTAGTGTCCTGTTGGATCAGATCACTTCTTCTACTTCAACCACTTCTACTGGCGAAAAAGTTACCTCATCACTATATGTCGAATTTGAGAACGAAAATCTTTGCGCTATTTTAAAGACTCCTGGGAAAAAGGATGAGGTTTTGGCAGTCTGTCCGGATTTAATCGTTGTGCTGGACATGGCAAATGGAGCACCATTAGGAATCTCGGATTATAAATACGGACTTAGAGTAAGCGTCATCGCATTAAAAGCACCAGAGGTCTGGACCACAGAGGAAGGATTGAAAATGGGGGGACCAAGAGCTTTTGGTTTGGATATGGATTATGTTGGTGTATGTGCGGAAAGTCAATATGAAGCTCCGAAAAGCGTTTGGGAGCTCTTTGGGGATGAGGTGGGAAGGAAAGCTTGAAAGTTGAGGTTACCTTGAGAGTAATGGAGTTTATTTTTTGGAGGGGAGGGAAGGATGGACGGAAGTAATGGATGAGATGGCCTGGGAATTGAGAGTTCCGAGACGAAGTAACTGCAGAGATATCCCTATTTGTTTTTGATTTTTCCTCACATTAGTTTTGCATGAATGGAAACTTTTCTTTCCATCCATTTCCAGATTTTTCGTTATCATGGAATACAATTCCCTGGATGAGGAATTGATTACCTTGTATTTTTCAAAAATGTAGTTGCAGGTGGGAGATACATGTATATGTGTATATATGTATTTGGGAGGGAACAGGAACAAGAAGGAGAGAAAAGTCTACCTAAGAATACGTATACGAATGAATATATCAGAAATTAAATGGAATACTAAATACTGGTTTTTATTTTTTCCAATTGCTTTTTGGGGTGGGGAGGGGAAAGTATGAATGGTGAGTTTTGTGCGAGATTGTACGAGCTTGAGATTAACATTGTATGGGGTTTTGAATGTGTATGTATGTGTATGTATGTGTATGTATGTGTATGTATGTGTATGTATGTGTATGTATGTGTATGTATGTGTATGTATATGTATGTATATGTATAGAGGTTTGTAGAGGTGTAGAGGTGTAGAGGTTTGTAAATAAGTAAATAGACATCTAAATATCTAGTCGGCAATTGTCCAATATATCCAAATATAAATATCTTTATAGGATACCTCTTTCCTCTTCCCTTTCTCTTTATTTTATCATATCCCATGTCTATCTCTATATACACATTTCTCTCTCTATATACGGAGTACATTTCCCTCAACCCAAAAAAAATATCTATCTATCCATCAATCAATTAATCAATTAATCAGTTCCTCGGCCGAATTCAAAACCCATTCTTCCCTTTCCTCCCTTCCACATATAACGTCCACATTCCCCAAACTTTATTTCTACCTACCCACCTACTTTCCTACCGACCCTCCTGGTGAGAGTGGACGACATACTCTCTCTAGGTTTTTTTCTCGGCAGCCAAGAATGCTCATGTGTGGACGGGGAGAAATATATGTCATCATCCGCATCTCCCTGAGTATTCCCGAGCGGTGAAGGTATGAAGGCGAGGCGGATGAGATGGGATGGGATGCGATGGGATGTGATTTCAGAAATCTCGGGTAAGTTTGTGGTGTATGGAGGTATGGATGCATGGAGGTATGTAGGTGATATGGTGGACGTGTGGAGGTGATGGGGCTGAAGATTCTTTTAACAGAGATATATGGTATAGTATCCACCTAGGGAGGTAGGAGGTAGCAAAGTAGGTGGGTAAGGTGAGTCGGGTAGAGGGGGATGGGTGTAGGAGAGAGAGGGTATGGAGGGCATGATATACGATATACGTTATTGCAGGTACAGACAGTAATTTTTTTCAAAAACTATTGCTGAATTGGATTGATTTTTTTGTTGATAAGAGGGAGAGGTTAGGAATTTATCAGGAGGTAGGTTGGTGGGTATATCCAGATGAATAGATAGATAAGTAAGTGTATAATCATCGAGATATACTGAATACATATTCGAATCTTCAATTTTGTAATATATCCCCCACCCATATCCATCAAATTCCTTCATCCAAACCCAAAAATTCAATTCAAGTGATACAGACCAACATAACCATATAAAATATCCGCATATCATCCCACCTTTTCCATCCAAACTCCTTCTCTCTACTACCACCAGTGTACCAACTATACCCAAACCTAACCCATGCACCATCCGTCCACGAAATAAAGTAGAAGATGGGGAACCAATGCGGGGATGTGGGGATCTGGAGAGTGGACGACAGGACCACCAATTCCCTATCGAGAAACCCATCCGACCCGTATACACTCACTGCCATTGATTACCCATCTTGTGAGAAATCTCACCGGCCGGCGTGGCATCTTTTGTTCTCTTCGATTTCATTCGATTCGATATGATTTGATGTGACGTGATGTGATCAGATGTGATGAGGTACCTAGGTATCCATCATGCAAATAGCTGATCCTTACGCCTTCCGATGTCTCTCGTTGGAAACTCCACTCACTGTCGCACTAGATAATGATACCAAGATCTGAAAAGGTGGAAGGAAAGACACTAAGAGTACATTCATCTCATAATCCAACTAAACAACCAAGTTCCCAGCGCGTCCACTATGCGAAAAATGGGATGTCATAGTAAATGAGGAGCTAACAATTCTTCAAGCAAGATGTGGATGCACGAGTATGGGGAACGAGAAAATCTGGGGATGTCAGCTGCGTTGTACTTTGTATGTGTATTACTATTACATACCTGGGTATGCGAGGGAGAGGTGACGATAGGATCGTCGTGTTTGCTAGCTAGGAGATGGTGAGGATGCGGAAAGGGAATTCGGAATACGTAAATGAGAGGTGGACGCTTCAGGGGGGGTTCCTGGATGGTGGAGGAGCGTTGCACTTGGCTTTGATGATGGGGGGTTTTTATTTTGGTCGTACCTGAATCATTAGGAGAGGTGGTGGTGATGGTACTGGTGCTAGGACCCGCGCCCGAGGCTTTGACATGTCATGACGGAGTGATCAAAGAGTTGGGATGGATGGAGATGGATGAGATGAACGGTTATATAAAGAGGAGCAGTTGAACCCTTGAACTTTCTTATTTATTTAAAGTTCTCAGTTCTACGTTTGAAGTTCTCATAAGCTTGGAGTTGTGACTTGTGAATTGCGCAGAAGATTGTTTATATATCCTCTTCTTTAATACTGAATTCTCTCGCGCTCTCTTCCCCTTCCTCTGGAGTTGGAAAATTCACAGAACAGAAGATCGTTTCTTCTCATTCTCATTCTCATTCTCATACTCATACCACACATCTACATACATCACACATCCAACCACCAAAATGAGGAATCCCCTCCTATCCACCCTCCTCCTAGGCTCATCACTCCTAGGAGCCGCAACATGTCTCAACACCACCATATCCAATTCCTTCGTCAACATGTTTTCCACAGATGGTGATCTCATCGATTCCACCTCCGGCAAGATCGATTATTTCGAAGGCCAATTTCTATGGTACGGCTTAAACTTCGGCTGTGGTGAAGCTTTCTGCGGAATCGAGAGTTGGAGTTCGCTGGATTTAGTCACGGTATGTTTATTCTTTCACATCTGCTATGTTGTGAGCTTCACAGCTTGCTGAAAAACTAGTCCTTTACTTGAAAAATCATGAGATGAGTTGTATTGGAGTACTAATCTGATATCTCACAGTGGTCCTCCAACGGTCTACTCTTCGACCCCAAAGAAAACGCCACGGCCACCATCTGCGAAGCATCCGGCGATTGCGGAAGACCACACATGCTCTACGATTCGGCCCGTGCCCTCTACATTCTCTGGGTCAATGCCGGTGTTCCCGGCTACGTAATCTTCACATCCTCTTCTCCCACCTCCGGATTCGTGCCGGAATCCTCCCGTGCTCTCGTGGGATACCAACCCGATCCCGCCACCCATCAAGCAGGCGATTTCTCCGTCGCCATGATTAACGGAACGGGTTATATTGCCTATTCTCTCATTGATTTCACCACTCTCGGGGCTTCCATCTGGCCTCCATTCAAACAATCCATCTACATCCAGCAACTGACCAGCGATTTCATGAACACGACTGGAAACGCAACACAGGTTCTCCCCGTAGGAGATCTCGTGGATTTCCAAGCCGAGTCCCCAGATATCTTTTACCGCGATGGATATTACTACATCTCCGCATCCAACACGTGTGGTTTCTGCCAAGGAACTATCTTGATCATGTACCGCGCCACCAATATCTCCGGACCATGGACTCGTCAAATCATCAGTAGCGATACATGCGGTGGACAAACCACCGGTGTTTTGACCATTCCCTCCTCAACCGGCGGTGACGCAGTATATGTCCACCAAGCCGATATTCAAGCCAGTGCTCCCCTTGCCGGCCCCCGAAACGCACAACACGGACATCAATTCCAAGTTCTCAATTTCAACTCCGACGGTTCAATTCAAGACCTAGATTGTTCCGCCTCCGTCAGCAGCACCATCACTCTCCCACCCACCAACAGCAGTACCTCCATCAACGGACTAGCCAAGAGCGCCTCCCTTGGATCCGGAAACGAACACCAAGACTACTACCTCAACTGTTCGCTCCCCCAATACGCCCTCTACCAAACCTTCTCCACCCCGCAAACCGGAAACCTCACAAGCGTCAGCATAAACCTCGCGGGCGACGCCCCAACCGACAACGTCACCCTCACCATCTTCCGCTTCTCCAACACCACCGCCCTCTTCTCCCCCTTCTACCAATGGGAAACCCTCTCTACCATCGACGTCACACCCTCAGAACTAAGCGCCGCCGTGCTCGCCATTTCCATCCCCGTCGGACACGAAGTGTCCGCAGGCGACAATATCGGCATCGCCATCACCAGTTTGGGAATCACACCCGTATGTGTCGCGATGCGTGGCACAACCAGCGAATACGCGACTGCGTGGGTGGGATCTGCAAATGGTGGATTTATCCCCGCACAGAGTGTGGGAGAGAAGATCGCGAATGCAACTACGGGATCGGGCGCAGTTTTGTATGCGCAGGGTGCGAACCAGGTTAGTTTTAGAGGAAAGAATGGGAATGAGATTCCGATTTTGGAGGTGAGTGGGAGGGAACTTAAATGGTATGCGATTGTTGAATAGATGATTGGGAAAAATATAGCTTTTATGTGTAATGAGATATTGGTAATGAAATTTATGAATATAAAGTAAATTAAATCTTGAATTTTGCTTCTCCGGTGAAGGGACCACTTTCGACTTAAAGATCTTTGTTTTCTAAATATTGGTAGGACGAGTAAATTAGTCTAAGGGATGGAAGAGGAAAACTATAACGACGTTCGTAGATACTCAATAGTAACGCGATACGTTACTCAAATTTTGAGGTTGGGTTTGTTGAGCGTGGAGCGATCATATATGACCGAAAACATAGAATATATTCAAGTCCTGTAGAAGAAAAAAGAAATACAGAAAATTCACTAAGGGATATGTGCAATTGCGATCATGAAGATACACAAGCATGATCAGACCCAGAGATACAAAAACAAATACTATAATCTCCTACGATACATCATATATTTTTTGCTAAGCAACTTTCATATACGGGAAACATCTCTCTCTTCTCCAAAACATCTGCCAAGGTGAACATTTGCTGAATACCTGTCCTATCTCCCAAAACTCGACATCTACCAATAATCCAATCCCGCTGAAGATTTGAAATTGTCATCCGACCTGAATTAAGCAGAGGCCAAAGAAGAAAGTAAGTACCAGCGATATGAGGAACGACACCAGTAGATAGCGGACTTGCGATGAAGTTTTGATCAGGTGAGCCACTAATTCCTGATGGAGTACGCACTTTGGGAATATCACCATAATATTGAGGTAGGGATGCACAAATGTCATCAATCATTTGTTGTAAGGTTGTAAACCAGAGACAATAATCCATACTGGCAATAGGATATATGAATTGTCCCTCTTTAAATTGTTTACCAATTTCTTCATAAATGAATATTCGACAGGTACGAAGATGATTCCAAATTTGAGTCACCCAGAAGTCTGAGTATACATGATAATATGTACCGAATATCGTACCAGATGTAGATACGATTGAGATCGAATTGTAATACCATTGAGGTGATCCGGACATCTCACTCGCGAGAGACGAAAACTTTATGTCCAAGTCTATAGCTGCTCTAATTATGGAAGAACTTTCATGAAGTATACCATCCTTTATATCAGCACGAAACGTGGTCAATTCCACAATCAGGGCGTTCAACTTCCAGGCTGGATCATTTGCATCTAAGAAACTTGCAGCGTGTTTTTGTAACTCAATCAAATCATCAGGAACCCGAAATGAATGCCAGATACAACTTTGTAGGAGAATGGAATTCATTTGAAGAAACAATTGAAGTCCATGCCGAGTCTCCATTTGACGAAACCCACGCATTTTTATCATGGATGTTGCACCAGATATATGCCTATCACAATCCATCAAGGCATCTAAACTTTGACAGGTGAGTACTCCAAATGTATTGAACAGAACCACGGATATGATAGTGTAATCCTTGGTGGCCTCTTCGATGGATGACAATGCTGTATTGACAAGATGGAGTGCGTAACCAAAGGATTGAGTTGCTTTCTTAAGAAGAAGCGGATATTTGAAAGCATAAGCATATGCAGCCAAAGAAACTGCAGTGATGGTTGTGTAGAGAGTATGGTTTATATTGGGATCGTTGCGATGAAAGAATAAATACTCATAATATCCTTTGACAGGACCAAAGTCCCGAAATATGTGAGTAGCAAAAAAGAAATCAATTGCACGATCATTGATAGTGTTTGAGATTTCTTTTGGAAGAACGATAGGGAGTGGTTGAGACTTGAATGCGAGTGGACCTGATTAAGGAGTGTCAATGATGGCTGCTGAAGACATAGGCGACATTTTCGCCAAAGAATAAGAAGTTGCGTACCTGATATCATACAGGAAGCCCTTTCTTTAGATTTCAAAGGTTCATTATGTGCAGATCTTCCAAAATCTCTCATATCTGAGTACTGGAACATTCTTTCCAAATAATCTCCATATTGTGGACATTTCCAGCCAGCCTTTAAACATTGATTACAAGCTGGCATCACTTCGTCACACTGAACTTGTGGTCAGGAATGTATTTCAACACTTGGGAAGCAACCGGGCAGATTACCTTGATCTTCCGTTTCCTACAAGTCTGACATCCTTTTGATAATTTGCCGTGACGACGTACCATCATGAAGTAAAACGATATTGCCGCTCTTCAAGCAGCAAGAGGGAATAGAAATTCACAAATTTAATGATCCAAAAGATTGAAAGTCATCCAACCCCAGTCTCATTCGTTCGCTCGCAATACTTTCCAAAGACAATGGATTGGAAATCATATATAAAAATCATCATGGCTGACAAAATTGATTGACATATGAAGATAATGCAGGAAGATGGGAAAATGTAAGATAGAGGGGCTCGAAGGCATGCACAGGGTTCAGTGCACGTCCCTTTCTCAAATGAAGCTAAACTCTTCTCAGAAGGTATTGCGGTACAACCAATCATTGAGACGAATTCAATATGTTTCCATTGCGACAGCATCCTTCATCATCACTCATCATTGATTCACATCATCACCAACATACACCAGGTTTCCCCCCGAATCTGCTTCCTTCAATTGATATATTGATATTGATTAGCAATACAACTATCGTATTGACTAATTATCCTCCAAGATAAACGGCACAACAATCACTCCATTCGTCCACCATGAAAGAGTATATATATCTCAGTATGCGACAATGTTGTACCTCCAGTAGATTCTCGAAATCACTCTTCCCATTCCTATCTTGAGACGAGATCTTTCCTTCTTTCATCCAGCATTTCAGACAGCATGGCAAAGAAACCTACAATTCTCATTACAGGTTGTAGCGATGGAAGTATCGGGCATTCTCTTGCTCTCGAATTTGTTCGTCAAAACTACCATGTTTTCGCCAGCTCTCGTCGACTCAGTACAATGAAATCTCTTGAGAAAAATCCTGACATTACCTTGATTGAACTCGACGTAACATCGCCTTCCTCAATCCAAGCAGCCTACGAGACAGTATCTGCGGCCACAGGTGGAACTCTTGAGATCCTCTACCAGAATGCCGGAGTACGAACAATAGCGCTCGCCATGCATTGTGACTACGAATTGGCTCTAAAGATTTTCGGTACGAACATACTTGGAATAGTTGAGATCACTAGAGTCTTTATGCCGCTTTTAATGAAAGCTGGCCCTGGAAGTAGGATTGCATTCTCTAGCAGTCTGGCTGGGTATATGCCAATCCCAACCCAATCACTTTATAATGCATCAAAAGCCGCTCTACACTCATATATATCGACTTTGGAGCTTGAACTTAAGCCTTTTGGAATATTCGTTATCGATGTGGCTTCAGGTACAGTTGGTACCGCCTTGTTGACACAGAATCAGATGGAAAAATTACCAGAAGGTATGTATCATCATCCCCGAGCCTTTCGGTAATATCTGGCTGACATATTTCACCGCAGACTCTCCATACAAATCAATCGAATCCGATCTTAACGAAGCTTGGGTCAAAATTGGAGGAGGAATACCAGTGGAAGCATACACCAAGCATGTTGTTGAAAAGGTCCTTCAAAAGAACCCACCTCAGCGTTTCTTTGCTGGAGCCGGCGCAACACTAGGATGGGCGATTGATAAATTGAATGCGGGTTGGATTTATAAAGCGTTCTTTTGGAAGATCTTTGCTTTGGGTAAACTCTCTCAAGCGCAACATTAGGATGGAATTATCCTCTAGGCTTTCTAGTCCCCAGAGACACGGGTCTAAAGCAAAGTTGTTATGGATATATTAGGATTGTGACAACTTTCACATGTCGCCTCGAGCACTCTTCTATTTAATCGTATCCAAATGAAGAATCTGAACGATACCTACTCAGGTACTTACTTTCATTTATATATGCAACGTTTTGCATTCACTATATTGTTTGCAAGACTCCCACGAGCGTGAGAACGCACAGCCACTATAACCTACAAAAGTTGACCTTGTGATTCATTCGTTTACCAATTAGGAAGTGATTCAAAATACCCCAGAGATCCCGTGGTCAGCTTCCACTGTGTCTTTTCATTACCTATATAAAGTCCGCCGACGAATGATATTGAGCTCCTTCTCGATACGAAAAATTCCACAAACTCGAGATTACACGAAATCTACCAAATACGACAATATGTGTCTCATAACAATCCAACGTTATACCCACTGCCTTTGCATCACCACTCACATCACTATCTGCCGTGATATGATCAACAAATATCAGTTATTCTCACGAAGGCAAACTGCAGACTTCGGAGAAGAAGAGGCAAAAGACTGTCGGTTTAGACAAGATGCTCGAGCCTCACTTGAGATTCCATGCGGCAATACAAGTTGCACTCCAAGTACGAAGCGAATAGATTGGACAATAGGTGACAGGAATATGAATGCAATGTTGATTGCGAGACGAGATGCGTTGAGAAGAAACAATGACTCCGTATCCAGTATGATTACATTGGGAGACGAGGTTGAGTTGAGAAGGGGTAGACATTAGTGAATTTAATAAGAGGATTTTGGGGCTTTCTCGTGGATATCAGATTGAGAGGATTTCCAGACATCATGCCAAGATTTCCGCTTCCAACGGAAGGATGGATTGCCGGAGAAGGCACAATGGTGAATCAGGTCCAGTTGGCTGGGTGTTCCCGTCGGGGGTACGATTTCAAGCCACCGCTCGTATTGTTGTCTTGATTGTGGTTCCCCGCCTCAACACGCATTCTGCTAAGGGGAGCTACACATATCTCTGTTCCCCGTCGGCTATATGGATCGTTTTACACGTATAGCACTTTGTCGAGATGTTTTTACTTTGCTTGGCAGATAGGGGTTTTGCCTCAATATCAATCTTACGTCTCGATATCATTCTGTATATTGATCCACTGTGTTAGATTCAGATAATGATAACAATATTTCAGTACTGGATTCAGTTACTCGAGCTTAACCTGTAGTACTGGCAAACGATTTGGCAGTGTAGTGGCGGGATGATTAAAGCTTGGCACAATGACGGTATGGCTTCATGAGTAATCACTCAAATAGCTTGCCAACTGAACCTTATTCATACTTCCCATCCACATTTATCCATCTGTTTTCTGAAGATCCCCATCTTCTTTTCCCAATTCAGAGTTGTGTGGGGAACTTGGCATTTACGAAGATCCCAAATTGTATATAAATAAGAAGGCCAAGAAATATCTAGTGAACATTCTTCCAAATACTACAATCCGCAGTAAATATTGAAGTTACCTTGAAGTGGTATTTGCTCGATTTGTTGACTTCCTGCCCTTGAAGTACAGAAAAGCTTCTGGACATTGGCTTTCACAGCCATGATTTCATACTTGGCGATATCAGTGCTTTTCACTTCATGCTTGGTATCACGACTGGTCTCTATATTCCAATCCTCAACTTCTCAACTCAAATTCTTGGTAAGTACAAGTTTAGCCATGAGATCAATTGTTCCAAAGCAAAAAGCAGGATGGAAAATATGTATAAGAAGGAGGTGAAAGTCTGGTCTCAATCATATTTCCTCATCAACACAATCGGCTCGATCAACACTCTAAGTTCTCTACTCTTTGAACAATCAAACATCCAATACTTTAATACCTTACAAAGGTCATACCCAACCCAGTCAACATGAAGTTTACCATTGCCGCCACAGTTGCAACCCTCCTCTTCACAACCACAGCCATCGCAGCTCCTGCAGACGGCGCAACTTATGCATCCTATGGTAGTTACCAATGGGCAGACGGGGTCCCGGTAAGCGACCAAGATGTTTCCAAGGACAACCCAAAAACCCCCGATGTACCAGCTAATATGGCAGTCGCTCCAGCTGCTCAAAGCGGCGGATCACCTTTTGTCTTCACTAGCACATACAATGTCGTAGCTCTCGGATCCGAAGTTCGCAATGGTACCGTCTCGGTTCCAGGCCCTTCAGATGCTGTCGGATATTTCAATTATGGAATTAACGCTCATCAAGATACCATTTGCTATGTGAGTATTTGCTTTCATCAATCTCAACCATCGAATTATCTCTAACCTTTATATGAAATCAGAATATCACCCTCCTCAACGTAGCCGGAACCTATCAATCCCCCGCCAAAACAGCAACACATATTCACGAAGCCGCCCGCGGTGCATCCGGACCTCCTCGTCTCGCATTCCCAAATCCAGTCGGTGAAGATTATCGTCGAGTCAGTGTGGGCTGTATGACTGGCCCTTTTACAACAGGTCTTAATGCTCCTAATGGAGGACCGGATACTGGGACCGGTTTCAAGGTCGCTCAGATTGAAGCTAATCCAGCGGGATTCTTTACAGATGCTCATACAAATCTTTTCCCATTGGGTGTTGTTAGAGGTCAGCTTGCATAGATGGGAGGTTGTTGGGGGTGGATAATTGTGGGGTTTCATAATGGTTCATGGGTTACGGAATTGGATAATTGGGGTAATGGTTTATGTGTGGTGAATGTATTTATGAATTTTTTGTATTCAAGACTTTAAGTAGTATAATATATCTTTGTGCAAATTTCAAGAGCAGTGTGTACAATGTAAGAGGCCTAAGTGAGTATGTTGACTGGGTGATAGTTTCTTAAAAGTTTCTAAGTTATAGAGAGCAATAAGATGAAACAGTAAAGATTCTCTTCATTTACGACATCATCTTGAAGATCTGGTATCGGTGTTCACCAAGTACCTTCCTTATTCACATTCATCATGATATATCAGCAGTTAAGAGGAGAACGAGATTTCTCACCAGTAAAAAGTGATAACATCAAAGATCACGAGAATGATATTGGTCAGAACTATTTCACGATACATACTCACTCCCCGAATTAGACAAAGTTATCTAAACAAACAAATTTATATTAAGTACCCAAACAAAAAGAAAAGCTAAAGTTTCGCCCACAAGACAAAGAACCACAAAGAGAAATTTGCCTACCTCGAACAAAGTTGCAAACAAAGAAACGACAGCTAAGTTCCTCACCTACCTAGATATGATTCTCTAAGTCACTCGACTCCAGATTCGAACCATACTTCCCTCTCCTATCACAACCTACCTATCCCCGAGGCGAACACTCCGGACACAACGCCTCATCAATCCACGTAACATCTGTATTCCCATCAAACGTGGGACCGGTGAGATAATTACAACAGGTGGTGCACCCATCACCGACAGTTTTGTAGCCGATGAGTCCGCAACAACAGCATTTTACCTTTTGGAATTTGCAGGATTGGCAGGCGAGGGAGGTGGAGTGGATTGAGGGATCCCATAGGATGGGCATTTTGGGAGGGGGGGGGGGAGAAATATGTGGGGTGTTGGAATCGGGTTGATGATGATGATGATGATGATGATGATTATGAATGTTGGGTTCGGAGGCATGTTGTTATATACGTATCGTTGCTGTTGTTCATATCTTGTACTTGGGTTTACAGAGGGTTTGTTTAGATCTTGTTTTTGATACAAAGAGATTTCTCACAACTTTACGTGGATATGACAGTCTATAAAATCGTGGAAAGAACTCTCTTATATTCACCCTTTGATACATCTATAACTACGATAGAACTGAGTGAGGAGTTGTGGAATCAGCCCATGTTCTTTTGCTAGGGATAAGAAGATTAGAAGTTGGGAATAGGAAAGAGCGCGATGGCTGTCAAATATCTGGCTGGTTCTGAAGAAATTACTGCGTTGTTATCTGATCGACTTCGGACATAGCTTTCAACACCAAAAAATCGCATCAGCTCCCTCTACAATCTTAACCCTGGCACGATCTGAAATATACCATTTATTCTAAACCGAACACAACGCTGGTTGTATGTGATTCTCTGGTCTAACCATGGCCTTGAGATACGTCCATCTTATCAATCCATTTCTATCTGTTCAACAGTAGCCTTCAACTTCTAAGCTCGCTCTTCCTCTGCCTTCAATGGCTCGACGATTTGCACACAGACGAACCTTTGGATAATGGTATATGTTGGTCCCATACAAACAAAACTCTCGCTTCATTGCAGATACGTCGTATTATAAGTAGCTCAACACTTGTTAGGTAATCGATAAAATCAACCGCTTGGTATTGGTACATCAGATACACTTGTATGCCAGCTTGGGCTTCGCTGACAAGATCTCAGAACTACCACCAGACGAATTTCTTCGATGAAGAGACTCAAATCAACGCTGAAACATTCGCAGATATAGAACTGGAGGGCCGAATAGCACTTGCATCCTCGAAGGGTTGTTGGTAACGAATTATCGCTGATGTAAGCTTTACCAATGAAATATTTTCGAAATCTCCTTGTTTCCCCTGACAGTATACCGACCATCATCAATCATCTCTTTCTTCGACCTTGTCGCAGGAACCGTTGTCATTCGGTTCATTGAGGTTCGTGGTGCCCCCACCCCCATAATACGGAGACCTTATAGTCTCATTTGCGTTACCCCACGACAGGTATCGTCCGGCCTTGTATTCAAGATCAACAATCAATTCATCTGATGATTTAGTAGTTCCATGCAAATCTCTCCATCCGAAACCTCATTATCTGCCCCTAATGTTCACAGTATGCTATCCACGCGTTGTCTCGTTCATCTACATTTCTTTCAATGATCACGGGGTCATGAACCCTCGAGAAAGATACCGAATACACGAGAAATCTATCGACGCACTTCGTACATCATTACCGCATGTAGTAGGATATACTAGCTAAGTTGTTTTGATTGTTTCAGCAAAACTTGTCTCATAATGTCTCAACAACTAGGGTGGATAGGCTATTGATGAGCTTCAAATAGAAAGTGGTGTGTTCTGGCCGGTCATTTCTGCGCGATTCTAAGCACTGAGCATGTCTTACTCGGTAGCTCGTGAGATGCGGGATGACTTTAACAACGTCCCTCATCAAATCGGATACTGCAACCTTTGCATACCTATCAATTGAGGCTTAGCCTCTTGATTTTGGCAGCTTGAGCTGAGCAGAAACAAGGTGGGCAGCTACGGCTTAATGAGTTTGTCTCGCTAGAGTAACTATTGTTTGATGCTTAGGAAACCGATATTTCTTCCTCATCTGACGTCCGCATGAATGTACTGACTCTACCAAACTAAAACTTACTGATCCGAAGATCCTTTCCCTTACTTTTCGCATATTCAAACATTCAATATTTGGGCACCAAAAGCTTCGGATGAGAAGTGCGGCATTCTATCCAGGCAAATGCTATGCTGAAATGCAGTTATAAAGAAGGAATTACGATTGGCTAGGTAGCTTTACCATCCAAGAATCAGACTTGAAAAGAGCTCTTATTTTCAGGCGCTGCATCTTTCTCACAGTGGGCAAGTTTTGGCTGGTAGCTGGCATAGGTTGACACCAAGAAGGATTGAATCAACTGTGGTTTCCTTATACGGAACACCTCAAGGGTTAGAAGTACGTCTTCAAGTGATATGTAATTGCTAATGCTTCACTTTCGTGGTTCTCTTGCTCAAGGCAAGGGGATTTTCCTTGGGCTTCTTATTATGAGGCATTTTTAACATGGCGAGATGCCACATGAGCAAAGTGAAGAGGTCC
The DNA here is from genome assembly GCA_004786245.1 of Botrytis hyacinthi. Taxonomy (NCBI): domain Eukaryota; kingdom Fungi; phylum Ascomycota; class Leotiomycetes; order Helotiales; family Sclerotiniaceae; genus Botrytis; species Botrytis hyacinthi. The sequence goes on along the minus strand of PQXK01000154.1, from coordinate 64,954 downwards.
AAAGATTTGAATTCGACTTTATGTTCATGATATATGTAGATATAGTACTCAAACTTCGAGATCTGTTAGACACCCATGTTTACTTTGCAAAGTCCTTTGCTTTCATTTGTTCCAGCGTTTCCAAACCAGATTGTAGCTTTTTGAGGTTGATTGTCAGCTTGGAATCTTGTTTTAGTTATATTCATCATCCACCCAGGACTACTTGTCAAAAGCTCATTCACATAGATTGACTAGCCCCAGAAGTACAGATGGGCTCCTTGATGCAAAGCTCAAAGAGCATTGTATTCAGTTATCTACATCCTGAGAATTGAGCAGAATTGAGCAGAATTAGGACAAAAGGAAGGGAAAACAATCCAGTTTTTGTCTAAAGTGGTTCATCGTTCACTATTTTCATCCTAACAAGCAAGGCAAATACAGATTCGGAACATTTTGGAAGAAAATCGAATAAGATGCGGGGTTTAGGCCTTGGATTCACTGAATCTATGTGATCTCCCTGTTTTTTTTTGGTTGCTAAAGAAACTTCTCATTGGTGGACTCGGCCATGTCTTCCTCGTACAGCATCTTGTTTCTTAATAAATTTCAACGTCTTCAAGCTCGAACAACTTTGTTCTCCTGCCGGTCTGCTTTTTTCTGTTAGATTTTCTTAGTGCTGAAGTCAACAAGGAGTCTTTTGGAGTTTGGAGTTTGGATTATAATCCACCAAGAAGCAAATTTCAAAACCTGTAAACTACGGGTACCTCTTAACAAAAGAAATCTCAAAGTCAAGAGATTGTATCCCCAGTCTATTTGATGGCCAGTCCGGTTGAAGACAGAGGAAGCATTGAAAGCACTGGTTGTGGAATGGCTACTGCAGCCATTCTGGATCATCCAGTCATGACAGATGATAAAGTCAAACCTGTGGCTACACAAAACAAGTTTCAAATAAACTTTACTTCAGGTATGCTCACAAAAATCGATAATTCCAACGAGTTTATTGATGAGCTAACATTTCTAGTCACCCCAGTCACCCCAGTCAACCTGGTCAACCCAGATTCTAGGTGCAAAACCAACAATGATCCTACTCCCTCTGGAAAAGAGAAATTTAAAGCAGCTTACTACAGCTCTGGTAAGTTATTGAATCCCGACTCAAATACGTATATTGAAGACTAGACTAATTCATCTTCATGATTCAAGAGATGTTCAACTTCTTCGAGACACAACTTTATCGAAATGGTCTGCTCAGCACCATGGATGCTACAGCTTCAGCTGATTCATTTATTTTATTCCCACTTCTGTCCATAGAATTACAAACAAAGATTTGGTTCTACGCTTTGCCTCCACCAGACAGCAATTTTTGGGCTCAGTTCCACGTAAGATATTGGGACAATTATTCCAAGGCTGCGATTTTTATCGGCAATGATCCTTGGTCAATTAGTCCCACTGCTTTGGAATTCCTATATGCTCTACAATATGCATGCCGTACGGCAAGAGAGATATTCTTGAAGCACTATAGTCACTTCAAATTTGATGGTATCAGTAAGAAAATCCTTGATCCCGAGGATAAAGATGACGATAATTAAAGAGAGGTGACACTTATAGCAAAACCTGGTATATGGTTCGATATGGAGGTGGATACCTTATATCTCTCAAACATGTATCTGCTTTCAATGCATACGGATGATAATTACGAAATTTCTTTAAACTTAACAACGCTGAGGTCTTTGACTATAGATATGATTGATATAATCGATATGCATTGGCTGGGTGGAATCCAACGAGATATGGATATATTCTGGACAGAATTAGAAAGTTACTGCCCTGCACTCGAACGACTCAACATTGTACTCAATAATATCTATGATTTCCCCCGTCTTCAGCGAGCATTTGACGGAACTCCCCCCGACCATCGATTCCAGGATTTTAACGAGGCGTTTATTGAACAATTGCGACACGGTCAGTGGGTTCAACCACGTACCCATTCGGATAAGATTGAGGGGGATATCCAGATGAGTCGCGAGTTGTGGGAAACTCGCATTCCGAAGGCAGAGCAGGCGAACATGGACTATTGGAGAAAGATTGATCTCAGGCCAGTATGTATGGTTTACATTACTCCATTTTACATCGATCATGCTAGGAGGGAAGTATTCCGGGATCCCTCATGGCGGTTCAAACGAGTGGGGACCCAACGCTTTTTATCAGATGTAATGAGGATGGATCATTGCCCGATGAATATGACCACTTCAAGGGGCTTTTCGATGAGGAAGATGAGAATATCATGGAACCCCGCGAGGAGGAACGTCTCACTGTTATTGGCGACGACTAAGCTCTTTGTATTTCTTACCTCTAGAGGAGTAGTAATTCCCATGGAAGTTGGAGAGAGGTCCAAGATATTTTCAACACGCCATCGTTTCCTTCGCGACATCCGATACCCATGATCACCAAGCTTCAGTAGGCTCACATTTTCATCTGGATATTTGAAAACTCTGATTTCATTCGGACCTATCCACTTTATGGTTGCGAAAATTACCTTCCGGGGCTGATATCAAAGTCTTCGCATGCCTTTCTCTGCTCTATATCCTGTTATAGATGATGATCAAAATGGGAGATTGAAAATTGGGAATTAAATTAGAGAACCTTTAGTTAGCCTATTCTAGGTCAGTTCAGCTACGGTATAATAAATTCATTGAAAATCAAGCAACATATATCATGCGTATGAATAATGAACTTGCTGGCCTTTCGGATATGCATATCGGGGTGTGGGTTGACCTTGAATAGTCCAACTATAGATTTATGAAGCTAACAGCAAGCCAACGTATTACTGGAAAACATAATGGAGTATGTGTGTTGGGATTGGGCGACGAGGTTAGTGTTCCACATTTCTGAGACATCATCTCGATGTTTGGTATACAATTCCAAATATCTTCAAACTAGATAAAAGTCCTTCGAGTCTTCTCTAACTCATTCGTGTTAAAACCACACTCCTGATTGAGCCATCCCTCAACACCACTCCATCTTATACCTTCTACATGTTCACCATAATTTACGTTCTGCTCCACATCACTTCCCCATTCTGCATCCATCCAATGCAAAAATGCGATGATGTTTTCCCCTTTGCACTAGATAGATCATCTAGTTCCGGCTGTTCCAGACCCTTCTCTCCTACCCATTTCAACATACCCTGTAGCATCCTTTCTCTATGTGGCGCAGTCCCAATACGTGTTAATGCATAATCCAGCGAGATTTCCTCCTCAGAGGCACCAAAGAAAGCGAGTGTCAATGCGGCGACAACACCTGTACGATCTTTGGCTGCAGTACAATGGAACAGTATGTTTCCTCCTTCAGTATCTCCTATCTCTTTGAAACTTTCCGAATGCTGTTTCTATATTCTTTCAAAATACTCTCCCCATACATCATTACAAATGCTGTTTCCCCACCCTCTCCTGCGAAGTCGGCTATTGATATATTTCTTACTACACTGTTGCCATTCCTTTCGTCTCGAATTATTTCTACGTTGTCTAGCTTTAGTATTGATTCTTCTGAGGGCGACATAAATGAGTATATGGTCTTAAAATTGTAGTTAGACGACAGAAGAGCAAGTGAGGAAGACGGTAAGTGAGACAGAGAACCGGGGCGAAAAATCCGATTCGACGGGAGAAGAGGAGCCGATATGGTACGAAGATTCAGCGCATATGGAATTTGTAGGAACCGTGTTTGTGACAATATCGACTCCACGATATCAGCCGTAAGACTGTGAGAAATTAGTGTTTGGAGGAGATTGACTAGAGGAGGTTTCACACCGCTTGCGGATGCCATGTTTCGGATGGGTTGGAAATATTAGTTACGCTGATGTCGGGTCGGGTATAGTAATGGTAAGCTTCTAGATCTTGAATGTAACGCGGATGATGAGGTGATGTTGAATATTTATAGATGCCGTGTTTTTGCGGGGAGCTGTTCAGTAAGTTTGAGATTTGTGGTAGCCTAAATGGCTGCTGACTTTTTCTTGGCTGTTAACTCAACAAAGCGTAGCTTTGATGACTGAAAAAGGCATCCTGATTATCACACTGAAAGAAGAATCGAATGTCATGTAGGTGTGTATTTCAGATGTGTATCTGTATGTGTATCTTCCTATGTACAAGTCGAGAAGCTTTGTCTAGTAACAAAAAGATGGGGATAAGTATCATGTACTATGTATATATCATACCCACTAATAATCATACAATATTGTACTTACTGGGTATCAATGCGATGTAAATGCAGGAGCCAGTGCTCAAAAGAACCCATCCACTCCTTGCAATGCAATTAACAAAAGAAATAATCATCAAGTATGAATGACATTATCTAGGATCTTAACTAAAGATCAAAAGATTAAGCCATATCGCTGAATCCACTCTTCCCACTCTCACTCCTTCTACCTTTCACATTATCCCACCCCGAATCACTTCCATGATCTTCACTATCATCTTTACTTCCCGGTGTCCCCCTTGGGTACCCTCCAATCCCTAATTCTCCCTCTCGTGCTATACTCACACGAACACTAACGTTTTTCGCCACGGAAATATCTCCCATCTTGTAAAGATTATCCGTGCTATCACTCGCTCCATGTCCTCTCCGTCCCAAATTACCACTCCCTCTATTCCCCCTCACAGCAGCTTTTAATCCCCCAGCTTCGATAGTCGTAGTTGTACCCAACGAATGTCCTTTACCCATAAATGCGAAAGTTTCCAAACCCGTTTCCTCGCCTGGTGCATACTCACTAAACACGATTTCTGCTCTGGTACTGGCGTATAATAGAACATCTAACCATCCATTACACGCAATCATACTACCGGCCACACAGTAATAACTCAGACTAACTTCCGACCCGGCTAGTGCGGCGATACGTCCGGCGGCAAGTGGAATCGTACAAATCGTATAGATCAAAGGGTAGAGAATCATAAGAGGTTGAGCGCCGTGAAGATCGGATGCTTGATTTCCGGGAGGAGTGGAACGCGATTGATGACCAATGTAGATGAAGATACAGGCGTAGATGAGAATGGTTCCGAACATGGCACCGAATATCCAAAAGTAATGTAGCCATAGACGTTCATCTTGATATTGATCTCCAATCCAACACTATGCGTGATAATTAGATGTATTTCTTGGTATGTATAAAGTGAAAGAACTTACCCAAGCAGAAGCCCTCACGTAGAGATCATGTGGGTGCATTGCGACACCAATGATGGCCAATCCGTAGATGAATACCCAACATCCTGCGATCGCTGTATAGAATGCCCATTGTGGAGCACGGTATTTTTTGACGACACTGAGAAATGTATGACATGCGATGGCAGCGATGAATACACTACTAGCCAAATCTCCCGTCGAGACAAACCATCCTTGAACCCAACATGTTGACGTTCCAACTATAATTCCATTGTTCTTGAGCGAGCTGATGTTGAGTAAAAATGCTATTGCTTGTTGAATATCCGCCAATAGTAAATTGTATATCAGAAATAAGAATTGATTAACAGAAGACGTTGCTTGACCTGTACGTTGACCGACGGGCGTTTTCTTCTTCCATGAAAAGATCTTGTATGTGAGGTAGAGGAATAAACTAATCGAACAGAAGAATGATAACAGACCAAAGGTCGCAACAGCAACTAAACCATGAGAGAGGGATTCCGGTAGAGGCGTCAATGAAGAAGATTCTGCGTCCAACATCTCCTTCGTCGGTACCGAATCGAATATTGGGGTTAAAAATGGCGACTTGTGGCTTACATCCAGAAGAAAGACGAAATCAGGAGTCAAAGACAAGCCCTACAGACAGGTCACAGATGTTGGTACATATAAGTTCATTGAAGCTAATTGAACCGTGTGTAGAAGAGTGGAGAGATATCTCGACAGAATAACGATGTTGCAATTCTCGGACTCGTGCCTAAGCTTTAGATGATGCAAATTGATGAGTTCGAGAGGATTGCTTGATGCATGTCAATCGACACGGGCAAGAGAGATAAAGGTAATACGAAAATACACATGGCAAACAGGGGAAACCTTCACGCCTAGATAAATCGTACATGGTTCCATGAAGCTTCTAGTCTAGGAGATATGAGGAGACGGGAAATAGACAGGGAGAATGTGGATTAGATTTGCGTGATAGGCTCAAACGGGTCTTCAAATCCGTGTTGAGATTTAAATCAAACACTTGCTCATTTAGCGCTGCGTTGTACTCCGGGGTCCCTGTAGATCTTGACTTCTTTCTGACAGAAAGTAGCGACTAAGCACAAATAGTAGAGGCTGAAAAGGATTAAGATGATTCGGCATTGATTCTGACATTGACAATTGTACAAAACGTCCGGTACGACTTTTATGGGGTAACTATTTTGAGGTGATTATCTTGATATCAATACAATAGATGTATATCTTGTACTCGCGTACTTGAATACAATGACAATCTTCCGAGAAACACAAATTTTGGAAGATTCTACAACCATATGGCGAATAAAATCCCCTTCCTTCAACGTTATAAGAATCTAGGCTTTTTTGAGAGGATAATGTAAACCCCCTGGTCATTAAGCTGAAAGCCTAATATCACTTTAGGGTAAGAGGCGACGCCACCAAAAGCACCAAGAAACGCCAAGTGTGAATGATAAGTTAGATGCACTCATGTTGTACGACGTGAAAGCTTACTGTTCAGAATGTAGCCGACCTATCGTGTTCATCAAGTAGGAAAGGATCTGTCTAGAGCTTTTCAAAAGAAAAAAAAGAATATATTGGTCGGTAAGATGACTCTGTATCTACAGCATGCTGGGCAACCGGTACGCTATTGTTTTCCACGTGGAGAGACTAGAATCTTTGAGGGATAAGCTTCTATTATTGTTCCATCGTTCAATAATCTTATTGCTTTATATACCGGTAGAAATCCTGACGGATTACAATATTAAATACTCTTTCCCAACACTCTGGTTTGTGTTACACCATGTTCCCGTCTTACTATCAGTTCAGGTGACAACAGTAAATAAGTGTCCGACGGCACAGCATCAAGTCTGGGGTCACGGGGATAAAAACTAAAAATGTAGCAGCGCTCCGACACGTTTGGCATATGGAATTATATTTTACGTTTCGGCTGGTAATTAGTGATGGTCATTGTCAAGATACATGAAGGCTGCCCATGAATCATTAGCACAAAAGTGTAAAAAAAATAAGGGGAAAGTGGACATGATCTGTTTGTCAGATTATATAATAGTGACGGGAATTTTTATGAAGGTTGAAGATCAATAGGTTAATGAATGCTATGCCGGTCCTTGCCTACTATGGAGCTACTCCGTATGTAAAATGCATCCATCTTGCGTTTTCCCCTATTGATAAAGATTATGAATGGTTGTAACCTGTTGGCAATCATGGCCAATTGGAAAAAAAATCTGCCGTTCCAATCTCTCCAAATCCTTTTGATGGAGTAAACAAATTCCCACACTATAATCGCAACTTGTTGTCTAAAAAAATTTCTCTTTGGTGGGTTCACGATGAATCTATTCATCTTTTACCATGTTCCATGTCTCATCACTCAAAACTTCAAGGGACCAGATCCTGTCCTGTTTGTGATCAAAGGAATGGTCTCTACTTGACTCTGACTCTCTTGAGACTTCCTCGGTGGTTCGGAGTGTGCGAAAGTGGATAGTTTGAGAGTGGGGGATTGAAGCGACTTCGAGCCCTGTTAACTCAGTGGTTCCAGCGCTTCTTATGAGTGGGGATACCAGAGATGGATTAATTTTATTTGTACCTCCCGTCGCTACTTGGTTACGGCTTTTCGGGATGGAGGAGTAAGAGGATATCTATGGAGAGAGATGCGAGATATCTGACAGTTAGCGTCGTAATATCGACCAATCACATCAATTTTTACAACCGAGACGTTTTGTGAATGGCTACCGAAAAAATGGGTTGGGGGAATGAGTTGTACCCGACAATATGCCGGAATATTGGGAGATCTCTATAAGCATGGGAGAATTCCATGATCAACAGAAAGCTACGTAGAAACGACGATGGGTGATGACATATAATGATACGGCTAAGAGGGGTTTATTGAAATGGGAAAATCATCATCGCTTGGGAATGATATTCAGCGATTGAAGATAGTGCAAATACTTCAGATGAAATATTTGAAATCATGACAACTAATCGATGCAAAATTAGGCAATACTGACTCAATTGAATCACCGGCGCTTACCAGGTTACAATCGAGTATGAAGATCACGATAGGCAAGCAGGCCGATTGTTGGTGATATCTTATTTTTTTAGTTTCTAATCTTCTATACCTTCGCCACTCTTGATGTGCCGGTCGACTAATATCAGAAAATTAAACTTCTATACCCATAGTATATCGGCACTCAAATCATCCGGGCATTGAGGAGTGCTATTTGTCTAGGTATTAATGGCTTTTATATACCCTTCATCTTGTTCATCACCTGACGGTTTCCTTCCTTGTTAGACTTAGGGATCGCTCGACTTCCTTTCGAACAATTCTTTGACCCCTTGACCCCTTGATATCGATGGTATAGTGTGCCGTCTACGTTGCATGCGAGATTTCTTATCGAGTTTCTTATACCTCCACCTTACCCTTAATCCAGAGGGCATGGGATCATCATGGCTGGTTTCGAAACCATCAATTCATCAGAGTAGTTTTTCTGCTTGACCTAAAACTCTTCGCTTCGATTTAAGATTTCAATAGTGATGAAAGCCAAGTTAATTGTCAATTTGCCCTCGTAATTCGACTCAAATATGACAGCTCCATTATATCCCCCCGGAGCTCCTTTTCATTCTTTTAGGTAGCGATCTGCTTTTTGCTGTAGCTGAGAGAGGTTTGCCGGTATTTCCGGTAGTTTTTTGATATTTCCATATGAGCTCTCAAGCGTATCGTGGTCCAGTACTGTCAATCCTTGCCGTCCAAACGTAAAGTCATTACATTTTTCCAGGGTGTCACCGACTTTCATATCGATATTGAAAGTCTTGAGCTTCGCAAAATACATTCCTAAAATGCACGCACATCATATGCCTAGAGGAATTTGTCTTGTAGTCCAACCCAAAGCACTCAAGTTTGGAGGGATCCTAATGTAGCTTTGGATTATCGCCCTGACTACTCCGTTAATCAGTATCAAATCCAAGTGTATCGAATCTTGGATAGTGTCACCGTAGTCAAGCTCGGCCGGTTTGGTCGAAGGTTTCAGTTGTGCGTGGGAGTCCGGGTGAACATCCAGACTTTACCATGAAGTTCTGACGGAATTTTTGACAAAAGCGCTAAAAAAAATGTAAAATGATTAAACTGTCCTTTCGCTCCTTGCACATCAAGCTTCTGTCTGTGTTTTCGGCATCATTTTTATATAGAATAGATTTGCTACCAGTCATCGCAATCACAGCCTCAATGCTTGAACGGCATATCATCCTTCCACTCTTCTGCAGTAGTTAAGTGGTAGACATTCCGGTATTAGAATGACGGACTTGCCTCGTTAATATACTAGTCAAAACGCATTCAAAGGAGGAGACCATTGAGTACTCGCCGGCTCCCATGTACCTAGATGTTGAGAAGTTTGAAGTTTGCCAATTGTCCTTTTAATTGCATCCATGTATTGAATGTATTTAAACATTGACGATGTATGTCCAGTCTCCAAGTCTGGGCTTTTGAATGCATCAGCTCACCCCATATATCTCTGAGACTATGCTGGGAATGCTGTTCCAAATTCCAGAAAAATGAGTGTAACACGGGGAAGATAATTCGACCGCGTTCAAATCTATCCATCGATATTGTTATAACGATACATTATCTGGACATCTTGAACACTGGCACTCTTGTACTTTCAGGCCAGGAAATATGCGTTTATTGTAGTACCCACTACGTAGGTCCCAGTTGTCAGTATTGTATTTTGCCAATGAGGATAGACTACTCGTAGGTGTGTGGGCTAAAAGGACGCATCTCAAATTTCAAAATTTAGAATAAATTCATTCTTTAATTTTTTGATATTAGAATCCTCCTTTAATGAATCATCATGGCATTCCTCGAGGCATTCGAACTGAGCTGAGATTTCGAAGAATATTATAAATCAATCCTTTTAGTGCGCCTGTTGGTCTGCGTATTCACCAATGAACAGTGTATAGAAAAAATGAATCCTTATGAGGGGATCCTCACGAGACTAGCGCCCCCGCAAGATTTAAAACACTAGGCATACGACTTGGATCTATGCAGCATTCTTCATAGAACAGCCTCTAGAGTCAAATCTACTGCTTTCGGAACCCTCTTCAAATCAATGACCTTGTTTTTCTCCATACTATCTTCAAGTAAATTCATCAAATCTTGTGGCCAGATTCTCGGGCCTTTCATTTCAGAATAAACGATATGAAGGAACTCGCATTTCAAACAACTTCTACGCGTGACAAGGCAGTCGAGTCGCCGAAAACTTGTAATCTTATTGATTCAGCGGTCGCCATGAACTCGACATCTGGAGACCGCGATGCTAAGACGGTAAATGAAACACAATTACAAGAAGGCGCGGAACTTCCAGAGATCACCAAAGTCCAAAACATGGATCCATGCACAGGTGTATTTGATCGACCGGCCACCGCGAAACATGATGAAACAGAAGAGGAGATGGGTTTAGATAGATTAGCCGTGGTGGACCAAGATTTCGAAGGTACCTTACCCCTCATTCATTTTAAAAGTTTTGCTGTAGTACCTGGACTGACGTCTTTAGTGGACTGGGAATATGCGCGCATGAACAAGCGTGAGCAGTGGGAGTTTCTATACTCAATCTGTGAATACTGTGAGAGTCTTATTGAGGCGACACAGCCTCAGACATTCTTGAGAAAGTTTAATTGCTTCCCAAAATTACCACTCGAAATGCGTCGAAAAATTTGGTTCTACGCTTTGCCGGAACCATGCTTGGTGGAGCTGAATCTTTACAGAGAATCAGATCATGTCGCTTTTTTCGGAGGCTCTGAACTTGTATCCGCCAAGATTTGGCGTACAATAAAGAAGACTGGTGCGGGGTATTTCATTCCAAGCCAACTTTTACTTGTCTGTCGCGAGTCACATGATTTCTTCCTCGAACACTATAGCATTATGGATCTTCAGAGCCTGCCCGGCAATGAAGTTATATCAGATGATACTATCAATTCCAGTAACTATATATTTCACGCATCGTCAAGAGGCTATATCGACATTAAGAGCGATACGTTAGTCATTCGCAACTTGCAGGTTGTGGTGGAGGACTTACTGTTCTTCAACATGCACTTGAATCCGTCGGTTATCACTAAGTTATCCATCCATACCAGCGAAGTTGAGTACTTCGTCGACCCGAACAATGGACGAGAGATCTTCGGAGGGCTACCCTCTCATCTATGGAAGCATATCGAAACACTATTTCCGCATTTGAAGCAATTAACTTTCATACAAAATACTTGCAGAGATGATAGATCTGTTAATCAAGGAGAACTTGACTTGAACCCGCTGTCGATCAACTGCTTGCAACCTATCAATGATGACACTGTCGGTTTTCTGCTAGAGTGTATCGCAAAGAGTCACTACCACGTGGACCACGAAAGATTTATTCCAAAACCATATATTAGGGGTCAATCGGCACTAGACCATAGCATGGTCTACAAAAGTCAGTATCTGGAGCGAGTCCACAATGACCCGGATTATTGGGGAGGCATTGAGTTTGAGACATCATTGCTTATCAACTTTCAGCCAGACTACGACTTCTACGTCATAAACAGAAAGTCTGCAAATCAAAAGGACCTAGGAGGTGATTCAAGTTTACTGATCACTCGGGCTGATAGCTACAGTGGTACCATAAGCCTGTATTTTGAGGATTGGATGGACAACTTATCAGCATGCAAGGATGAAACATTCTACAACGATTATGGCCTAAAATAGCTATTCGAGAGATGTGAATCGGCCACAAGATATCACTATGACAAATGGCCATGGAATGATCCAAGGACGATTCAAGATATGGATTGAGTCAACTCGGAAGAGAACGAAGATAATAAAATGGTTGATTGTTCTGCTACGCTATACTGTAGATCAAATGAATACAGCATAAGTTTGTATAGTTGGGCGGAGTTATTGGTACTGGGATAGGTTCATAGTATTATTCAATAGTTTGGATTGCTGCGCTAGATGAATGCAAGCTTTCATACTTTTTAAAATTCGACTATTCGAATAATTTGCATGCTATTCACGAATGAATGCCAAGATGGGTAGAACTACATGCAAAGTTGCCAATGCCAATCCGCAAGCAAGACTCGATATTAATCGGGATGCTGCCCCGAGAACATGACGATCACGTTGCAAAGATAGATCTAGATGATATGTGTGAGATTATACAAAGAAGGCAGAAGGAGCTAGAAGGGTGTTAAGTGTGAAGGTATGGGTCACGTGTACAGCACTCTACTTGATCACAGAGACTTGAATCTAGATATGAAATTATAGTATGAAAGACTGTAAAAGAAGACTCTCACAGAGGTATACCGAGAAACATTTTCTTAGGCATCTTACCATTGAGTCACTTCCCACATGCTAGCGAGTTACCATTGTGATATTCCACAAGTTTCTCTTGAAAAGCAAGAGTGCGTATACTTGATTCTTTACAGAAAGCGTACTGATGAAGAGATGAAGTCAATTATCATTCCTAACTAGATTGAAACTATCGTAGATGCTAGGATTTACTTATCCCGACGCCAGTGATGTACCGTAGATGCATCTGATATTCTCCTGCTAAGCGAAACTCCTACAAAATCCTGTTAACCCGGGTCCTAAAAACCCGGTTCCTAAAACGAGAATTGTCATATGAATCATTTTCCCCTCAAGACTGGCGATTCCATGGCCACGTCAAATACTTGCTTCCATCGCCTTAATGAGTTTCATGAAACTCGTCGCCCTTCTTCCTAGCCTCCTCAGAATTGAATAGCGTACCATCTGCGTAGCAGTCGATAACCGACACTCCACCCGACCGCTTCAAGTATGCACTCCCGATATCAAATTTTCCCACTGCTTGAGTGTAGTAGAAAGTGTCTTGATCTCCTTCGATCGGTTTTCTTGGTTTCAGTTGAATGTAATCTTTCGCACGATGTAATGTGTGCTCCATCCACAGGTATATGGTGAAATCAACTCCCTTCCAATAGGTACTGTTGTTAATTGTTCGCTCGAAGAAGCTTTTCTTGGTTACGTAGGCTGTCGTAGAGATAACGTCCATGTGCTCAGTATTGGCAATCCAGGCATTAGGGGTTTCCAGTCCATGAGAATCTTGGTAAAGCGTTTGCCGGCATAACTCACCCATGGTGTCTCCGGTCAGCGGGTGAAAGCGAGTAAGGGTTGGAATTACCAAGGGAAATATGTTTACATGGGCAGCGCCACCATAATTTCCGCTAAGAGTGACACTCTTAAGTTGAGGGAAGTTATCTTCAATGGCCTTCCAGGTTGATTCAAAAATAAGGGTCCCATCACCGTACTTGGAATGCCCAGCAATTGCAATATGTCGCAAAGCCGAGCAATCCAAGGTAATGCCAATGCCAGAAAGCATCTCTATTGATTCTTTGAGGTTGTTAAATTTCAGACAGTCGGCTTTAGGATCAATATAGCATTGACTCGGAGGACTTTCCATACTCACACGACATACAGTCGAGTAAGTGGGTAGGATAGCTGACGTATGAAGACATTTGCCATCGGCGGGTATCTGGGCATGGATATCGAAGCTCTTGTAATGTTCCAGGAATACATCTTTGAGCTCATGGCATGTCAAAAAGAATGGACGAATATTGAGGCTCATTTCTTTGTTTTTGGTGACGTCTGTAGTCATAGTATAATCCCTAATGCCAAGACTGATGAATCTTGGATGTCGCCCTACATGCAGCTCTTGCTCGGAATTCGGGTACGACTCAAAACTTACTAGACGTGGCTCTGGTAAAGCATGGAACCAGATCTTACGTCTCAGCTTCAGCGGAAGCCTTGAAAAGCAAGTAAAAGTCTTGAAGTAAAGAGCAGGCCATTCTATCTCTGTGTATGCTTTGAGTGTCTCTTGATCGGATTTTGGACCCATACCGTTGATTTTATTGATTTGATCTCTATTAAGATACCCGACTATCTCCCAATCCTCTGAAAGGAAAGATGTTAGCGTTACTGATGGACGGGTAGTGATTGATATTCCTTACCTTCGCTTTGTAGATCTGCTACCTCACCCCCACTAATACCCTCTCTGAGCGAGAGCTGTTCTGATGCAGTTGTGATGGTATCGATTAAAGTTACTTCGGATACCTGGTCGTTTGGTTGCGATCTCTCTAGCGAGAAAGTAGTACCCTCCATAGCTGAAAGTGTGTACTTGTGGGATTTGGTCTGTTGCTGCAAACTTTTTCCAGTTTATTGGAGTTTGTGATTAGAAGTAAGTTGTGATTTCTCAGAAGCTTAAGCAACTAATATAGTGATGAAAGTCATCCGTACGGTTGTATCAAATTACTCATACGGCACATTCCGAATACAAATAATTCATTCGATATTATTCACTCCCTGGAGTAGTATATGATATACCGAGGCATTCTATGCAACGTCTCAATGTAACGAGACGTATCTTATTTTCTATCACGTTGATTGATCAAATCAGCTTGAGTTTATACTTCGTATGTAGTGATGAAATTTGTTGTTATTAATTTGGTTGATAAGTATAAAGTACTTCAGTTTATTATAACTGTAATTGTTCTTATCTAATTATTATTACTTACCTATGGGAAGCTAGCGCCTCGCTAACTGATATAGTGTCTTCTCTATAATCGTATGATCGATATCCCGACAATTATTCCTCTGGGTCAGCCCGTATTTGAGATGGGTGTAGTCTCGTGAAGAGAACAATGTATTTGACACATTCATAGACCAGTTTGAGAAACTGATAGATGAAGCCTTTCGATGGTTCTTTCCGTAAAAAAAAAATTAATCGTACGAGGCTAACAGAGCGCTCTCTACCGAAGGCGCAGGCGCGAATGTTGTAATGGTAGGTAGTTTCATGATAAATTAATAGTGTCTGCTTTGTGCTTTTGATTTTGGAGTTGCCAGATCATTTTTCAAGGAATTCCGAGTACATTAATACATTGATAGTTCACTTATTAAAAGGCATTATTAGAAAAATCGATAATGCGCATTTGTATTTCGAATTATAAGCTAGCTTGGAGATGAAGACTCAGAGAGCACTGTCTAATTGCTTATAAGTACCTTAGATATGTAGCCTGTTTCTAGGTAGTATACTGGAAAGATAGCTTTATCCCCAAAAATAACCGTACAAGATCTGACTGACATCGGTTCTGTCAAACATTGTAAGTCTCGATGTTTACATAAAATCATCGCCTACCTAGCTATGGCTGCTTTTGCACTCAACAGGCTCCCCTACTAACCACTATATCATATCCATAATTCCATGGCCATTGCGAGGGTTTAGCTCTGTCGGATGTTTCATAGTCATCAAAGAGCTCTCTGACACCCCAATATTCACCATTAGCTATTCCATCCTCATCAGTTGGAATGATATACTCGTGTCCCCACCAACGTATGTGCATTTTGCTAGTGGGATACGGAGAAAAGGTGAAGTGACGATGGTTCTCGCATACTGGCTGTAATCCATCAAAGGGTAAAGCCTCTCCGTCTTTCTCCCAATGTACCAGAAAAGCTAGAGTAACCTCGACATTCTCCCAGTAGCTCATGTTTGCTCCATAGAGAAATTGTATTTCCAATGCCTTTGGATCTTCAAGAGCTGCGTCCTTCTGTTCAGTATTCGTAAACTCTTCAGTATCCAGAACGAATATGTTAGGAATTGCGAGTCGTTCGATTTGTAGGACACGCTTTAGCTCGTTCATGAAGTTGACGTCTGTTGCTTTTACAACTGCCAAAGGACCAAAATTCCCCCTTGAATATATTCGTTCGTCAGCCTCTTTGACATGGTTAGCAATCAACAACAGGTGCTTCAGTCTAGGAAATTGCTCTTCTATGAGAAATGGAACAGTATTTGCCCACCATGGATCGTCGAAACCTTCGTACAGAGGGTTCTCAGAGATGGCAAGATTATTAGTTGCGGAGAGATCTACGCGGCTCTAAAGCCACGCTAGCGTGTGAAAATTTTGTTCGCAATTCTCGGCAACTAGAGTATCCACATCAAAGTCAATCCAGCCTTTACTTTGAACTCGTACACAAGCCGCTCGTCGTGATCAATATGGGCGATAGTATTCCCCATCTATAGGTCTGACTCCTCGAGGACGGTGATAATGTTTCAAGAATACCTCAGAGGATTCTCGACAAGTCCATAAGAGATAGTCTGGTGATAAATCTGTCCGTGAGTCATCGTCAAAAGACAAAGTCGCGGTGATTAGAAAGGACTTCAAATCTTCGGACCATACGCGACCTGTATGAAAGTCGGTGAATACTTGGAGGTTCATTGAGAGCTAGGAACATGTACAGTCGATGGTATACAGCAGGTCCCTAGTGAGCTTTTAGCGACTTTAGTGCTCTACAAGTCATATTTATTCATTCATCAATGGTGAATGATTACGAATGAATGTATTGATCATCGAGCCAAGACTGAATGGCCATGAATAGCCATGATTGGCTTACAAAGCTTCTAGCCTCGACTGCTCCTTCAAGTCTCGCTCGCCTAATCGAACCCTGGTCTCTGCAAATGCTGCTATTCCTTCGTGTGATTCACCCAGCTAACCTGAATATACTATACCGTACTCTATAATCTATACTCAAGGACAATGCTAATAAGACTCCGGCGTTAGTACCCAGGTAGCTATCCTTTGATTTTGACCATTCGCAGCGAATAGATATTTCATTCGACATCTATCAACTTCACTTTTTATTCACGAGAATAATCTTAGGTAAGCTTAGAATAAGCAAAGATCTGCCAGTGTAGATACAAAAATCCTTAGTAAGCAGAAATTAGTAACACTTCCTGGTGGGAAACTCATTTGGAGTAATGTCAGATGTGAGAAAGTGGCGAGAGAGATATTATGGATGCACGCGGCTATAAGTACATGGAGTGTTGCGAAGCACTGGACAGAGAAGCACGATTGTTCTGCGTATTATAAATATAAGATATTCGTAGGTGATTCCGCATTATAGTGCTTCCGCTAGGGATATATATTTATTAACCGTGTTCTCCATCAGGCGATTCTATCTCATTCTACATACCCCTTGCTTTCAACCGAGCCGGCTGTGTTTCCTGAACAGTATATAAGTTTTACTTTCGTTCATTAAAGTAGCAACCGCCTCCATCGATTTAAAGTGTCTGTAACGGAAGCACTTTCTCGGCCGGCGTTGTCACTAGCAATGTTTTCTCGTCGCCAACACATAACAAGGGTTCCTCCCGCACTTCATACCAATACGCTTTTATAAGGTTTGTTTGCTCGTCTAGTATACGAAAAGAAGGCCTGGAGGCTCGATATAACCGAGGCAAAATTGGGTTGATGGAATTCGAATTACCGAATAAACAAGGTTTGAAACACGGGTAACTGCATGTATCATAACGCTTGTAATGACCTGTCGTTATATAAAAGTTAGTTGAAATATCAAAAACCCAGCTCGGTGTTTACAGAGATGATACTTCCTTCCAGCATGTTCCTTACAGACTGCCTATATGAAGTGGCAGGCCCTGATGTTTGTAGATTAATCTCATTTGTACCTCATCCCACATTACCAGCAATAATATCCACGCCGATGCTTGTGTCTATGATTGCAGTCTGCCACTCCTGCCTGGCTCTTCTTGCAGCTGGTTGTAATGAGATCTGGGCTGTTCGCGTATCTAGATGATAGAAGTCATTGGTAGTTGTTGATGTCGATAATGGCAATCTGTGGTAAAGCATGTCAGTTTCAGCTATCATTTTGTTCAGTCACAAAAGAAAGAAGAGTGAAGGGGAGGGATCAGTGAATAACTCACTGCAGAAGAGATGCAAGTGGATTACCGTGCAGCATGGAGAGGATGATGGATTGGCATAGCGATATGTAGAAGAAGTGGCTAGAGCTGTGGCTTTGAAATTGATGCTAGATCTCTTCCGCTGGATGACTCAAACGAGTGGAGAGGCATATCAAGGCCCAGATGAAAATGCGTGAAGTGAAGCTGCTTCATCAGTCTCTTTCTGCAGTTCAAGCTATCCTTGAACTGTGGTTGTTGGTTTGTAGCCCGCTGTCGCCATTTCGCTCACCACCAGTAATGCTTAGTCTACAAAGCGCTACACTTTCTTTGCTTTCACGAACAATTGTTAGTCCGCAGCCCTTATGTCATCTTTAGCTCATCTGTCTTCTTCGATGGTTAGAGCACGCACGCATGCTTACTTACTACAATACACTCTCCACGGCGTTCCAGTCAGGTATGAGATAATTCGTGTTGAGAGGCCATTCCAGATGAATTGCCTATTGAGTATGAGCTTTTCTGAAAGCCCGTTGGTTTTGGGAAAAAGTCAAATATTAATCTTTATCTTGTGAGTTGAAGTGGTCAAATAATTGATTTGTTGTGCTGGAATCAAGAAGTGTCTGTCTTTGTATGCATGATTATGAGATCACTAAAATTACAATCACAAGGCTTGCAATCAACCCCCGCTCAAAATATCATTGCGGACACTTGTTACATGATGAGATTCTTGTTAGAATTCAAGAATGGTGTGTCAAAGTGTTCTGTTAATGAGCCAGAGACGTTGGAGAAGGCCTTGAAGAAACTTTTGACGGTTCATCATCTTCCTTCCCCCAATCCTCAACTGTTACGACCTCTGCCGCCACCACCATCACAACCAACTTCACCGCTACCACCACCAACAACCTCACCGCCACCGCCACCAACAATCTTCCTGTCCGTCCCGCCACCGATAACAACCTCCTCCCCACCAACCCTCCGCAACCACTTCTTACATCGACTCCTCTTGCCCGTGTTAACACCATGTCGTACGATGAAGCTCGCACAGCGATGTTTCGTGCTCATGTTATTGGTGCACCAATCAGCTTGGATGCTATTAGAATTTTCTTCGATAATAGATTCAATCAAGAGGAGTTGTTATATGAGATGTGTATGTTATTTGGTATCAGACCAAAGGAGGAAAATTTATTTATTACTATGGTGTTACTTTATGTCTTCGCTTTCTTTTGTCGCATATTGCCTCATGTGTTATAGATCGAACAGTGAATAATTCCAGTTTTTTTTCTTTACACTATGACCTCTAACTCCTGAAAGTAGACATGACTGTGATGAAATTCAAATGTTATGTATATCATCTTCTCTAGCTATATTATGTTCCTTTCTGAACTACCGATTTCCACCATTCCGCAAAGTAGAATCAAAATAGTGCTTCCCATGTCGTGCTCTGCCAAATATCAATAAGTTTCTTCGCTCCATAAAAATAACTATTATGCACCCATTTCTCCCCTTCCCCCACTGTCCTTTTGACCGCGCTACTACCCCGGTGAATTTTCACTCTTCGTAAGCCCCATCCTCATACGCACTATCTTCGTCAGAACTATCTTCCTCATGTTGTTCTTCTCCCTCCAGTCCCCCCAGCCGCTCTTGTTGTAATCTCTTATTGTAAACTGCAACGTCGCCAATTGGGTATGGCACTCCTTTGGAATCGATTCCATTCGCATACGTCAGATCACCGTTGCATTTTGGTTCGAAATGTCTAATTCTAGGCCGAAAACCTGCAAACATGTGCGGAGTGGCAACAATGGTTCGAACCCTGTCTCTTCCAAAATGACACACAGGTCACATCCAATAGGAGGCTATAGTTTGTACCACGACGACATCTCCTGATTGATTCTTACGACCTCTCCCACGTCTTCTTGCAAATCTCGCAGCTACCATAGCTAGAATTCATTAGCCATGAACAGCAATTCAAAGGAAAAGTTGAAAACTTACATCTCTCACTCGATAGTGACTCTTTCTCTACAACAGCAGATTGAATTCCCGGTAACAACGATCCTCTGTCCCTAGTGTCACAAACAACTGGTGCTGTCGAAATGCCATTAATAGAATCTAATCTCTCTATTCTCTCCTGTAACAGCGAAGCTCTTTCTTCAAAGTAACAATATGAGCCTCGAGAACATTTACTTGATCAATAGTACTCCTATGATCAATTCGCAGAAGCTCTAGCTCTATGTGCGGATCCATAGTAACAAGAGCAGTGGTAGTAACAGGAAGATTGCCAAGATCGGTAGCAGGCTTGGCAACAGTGCCTTTTACATCGGCAGATGATGAGAGGGTTTCTTGGTTGGGATTCATGTTCGTGAGGTGAATTTTGATGGACTGAATAGTTGGGTTGGGTTGTTCTTGCGCTTGGTTGAATTGATGTGATGGTGTGTTGATGAGATTTTTTACTTCGAGGAGGTATATTAGCGCGTTGTGTCACGCGATAATGATACGCGCGCTTGCATACTAATATATTTGTTTTTAATAGTTCTCGTATTTGAGATAAAAACGGTACATTCAAAAACTAGCACCTTTAACCATCCGAGCATTTCAACGAAATCCATCGACAAGTCATGATAGTTCACATCTGAAGCTTCAACCCAATTCCTTTATCTTGAAAACCCGGAACTCGCTAGTTGACGCTCAAGCCGCGCCTGACTTGGACCTTGCTCATTAGACGTAATAGACGCCATATTTAACAATGAAATACCGAACTGAAAAGGCCTTCGCACTCGTGTTGTTGGCCTAGGACTTGTTAAGAGTATCTTGAACCCAACGCTTATGCTCGGGTTCTCATTGTCAGCTAAACTAAGTAGACAACCTAGCACAACCTATATGTCATTCTCATACTGATTTTGCTCATAGAATTGAATGCCGTCAATCATACAGACGATTGTGATCGTCGCAGGAAGCTGTCTGACAAGATATGATGGCAGAGGTCAAAAATCCAGACAGATTGGGAATTATTCTGAGATCGAGGGCAGAGGCGGACAATTTATATATACTTTGGGCTCAGACTGGAGCGTGAGGGGGCAGAAATGGAACATGGCTCCACGGAAGACTTCGATATAGACAGGTTTATAATTGATTTATTGATTGATTCATTTATTGATTTATTTATTTTTCTATACATCTACACCTGGCTAACTAACCAAGTATCTTCTCTTCCTCTTTCCTCTTTCCTAATCTCTCATTTCTCGTCTCCGACCTTTCGATACAGATCAATCAATCAATCAATCTCTTTCCTCCTTTCTCCTTTCCCCTCCATATCTACAACCACCCCCCACAACAATATTACCCCCCACCACCACCTCCACCACCCAAACAACTTATAAAACAAATAGCAAACTTCATAAACTCATCATAATTCATAATCCATATATCTCCCCCGCTCTCTTTGATCCACCTCTATCATCCACCTCCTCTTACCCCATACTATCCCATCCCATCCCACCTCATCTCATCCCATCCCATTCAAACCCCAAATCACCAAACCCGCAATTCCAGATCGCACAGCATTACAAATAAGCCAACCGGTGACCTCCATCTGAATCGAATCCAAGAGAGAAAAAAAAAGTCAAAAAAATCCAGTATACAAAAAAATCGGGTTCGCACCCATCCAACCATCTCATGAAATTTTTAAATTTTCCCCATCTTCCATTCTTCCAATCTTTCAATCATTAATCATGTCTTTTTGATAAGAGTAGCCTGAAAAACTCAAACACTATTAGTCCTCCTCCTAACCACTACCGGTTTCTGCGCATGTATAACCACCAATTTGAAACTCGCGTTCCACTTCTCGCATTCATCCAAGACCTTGATATCGGTAAAGATGCTCTTCGTTTCTTTCTCTTTTGGGTCTCCTCCCTCTTTCTCGTCGTTCTCCATCTTAATTTTCGATTCAAATGCAAGTAAAGAAGCTTCATAACATCTTCCATACCACCATCTTCCCACTTTCGCTACCATTCGCGTGATACTCTCATCTGCAGATTCACTTTCCTCCTTCATCATTTCGGCCAAACTTCGTTCTTCTTTCTTTCCCCTTTGTCGATTAACCTCCTCAACTTCCTTCTCCTTTCCACTCCTAACTCGTTCCAATACCCCAACTACCGGAATACCCACCCGACAACTCTTCACATCTCCAAATCCTCTCGCTCCAAGTCCTCTAAGAATCATGTCTCCCAAGCTTCCCAACACAACACCTTCATCTCTATTCTTCAATCTCGTTTTGAGACCTCGCACAGCGCGACGAGTACGCGGTCCCATATTTAACATATCAAGATCGAGAAGCGTAACTTCGATGTATCCACCTGGCTTGAGTACGCGTCGAGATTCGGAGAGGATATGATTGTAAACTTGAGTTGTGAGAGAGGAAGGAAAGCGAAAAATTACGGTACTGAATGTCGAAGAAGGGAAAGGAAATTCGGAAGTGCTGCTAAGAGGAGAAAATTGGATTTGTCGGTGGTTAGGAGGTGGAAGTAGATAGGCGGGATTTTTCGTGTTAGTAGCTGGAGGAGGAGCGGTAGGGGATAGATTGTAGAAAGTACAAGTTGGATAAGTTTCTGCGGCATAGAAAGACCAGTCGTCTAATTTGTATTAGTTGTATGCCAGGTATAAATATGGATCAAACATACCATTGCCAAGTCCATCAATAACTAAAATGGAATGACATTTCGTCCTGGGTCCATCCATCAAATTACCTACCTCATCCCTAGCTGGACTAAACAACACATTCCCAAAAGTAAGCCATTTACTAACACTCATACTCCCCACTCTCAAGTTAACTTGCGAAATTGGAGAACTGCTTTCTTCAGATTCAATTCTCAAAAGACTAGCTCCTGAAATCCGTGATGTGTTACTCGAGCTAGATTTCCTTGATTCGACTATTGAAATTTGTTGAGACTTGGTTGAATGAATTGAATCGTGGCGTTTGAGTAATTCGGGAGAGAACGCTGGAGCTGTTGGCGATGGGTTCGATTTCAACATATCTTGACCTCCAACATTCATAGTCGCGCCCACATCGATGCTAAAGCAACTCGACGCTATAGAGGTAATAGCAGATCTTCGCCGTGGCAATTCAGGCAATTCGCGGTTGGGAAAGGGAGAAGCTTGAAGCATGGGCTTGATAGGACGAGTAGAGGGACTTTGATAAGTTTCATATTGAAATGGAACACCATAAGATGATGTTGTAGAAACAATGCGAGATTTTCTCGTCGTACTTTCCGTTTCGATCAAATCGTCGTATTCGTCCCATACTTCATCTTCTGCTAACGCTGAATCGGGATCCGGGATAATTGCCGTAATCTCAGCACCATTAATTGTGCTCGAACTACTGGTCGTAGCTGTGGAATTATTCCTAGGAGACCTTCTTGGTGAAAAGGATAGAAATTCTCGTTGATACGATGGTGGGCTGCTGAATTTCGCTGGGTAAGTTTCAGGGCTAGAAAACTTTGGTGGACTTGCTCCCAAAGCAACCGAATCAACATCAAATGAAGATAAATCCATGGCAGGTTGTATAGTGCTCAATCGTGCAAATGGTCTCGAGAAAGATATTGGTGACGTAGCTTCAGGTCTTGCAGAGACAACCTTTGGGATGCGACCAACTTGTTGGAGACGACTTGGTCGAATAGGTGTCACTTCTCTCTGAATCTGAGATTCTGTCTGAATTTGAGGAGCTTGTGGTGATGAAGGCATCACTAATTCCGGTGGTGAAAAAGCAACGATTGCTGGAACCATCTCTGGAAGCGAAGGTGCCATTGCTGTTTGAAGCTCTTCGATACGTCGAATATTTTCCTTATAATTGCTAAACCTAAGCTCATTTAATTGCTCATCAGTCAGTCCTACCACCTCTGAATCTCTCAAAATTTCCGCTAAATCCACACTATCGGTATCTTCTGGCTCATCCGAAAATTCAAACATAGCGTAGTGAGGTATCGGTTTAACAGGCTGTCTACCAATGGTGACAGGTACCGCACCAGATTTAATCTCGGTCTCTGGTTTTGCTGCATGCCGATGGAAGAAATTCCACTTCCGTGGTGACCTTGCTCGCTTCTCCAATTTTGCCGGCTTGCTGAGTTGGGCTTGTCTTCCACGCTCGGCTTCGTTTTCCAATTCTAGTTGTGATTCTCCAGACATTAAGCTAGGATCCAGGCTACTTATCGAGGATGATGGAGCTTTCGTTGTGATATTTAGTTGTTGAGGAATATTTATAGTTGTTGTCGCACTATTGAGACGCTGGATCGATCTTCGGAATGCAATGGATGGTTTCTTTGAATCATCTTCATCCTGACTATCGGAAGGCCTTCTAACTTTGGAAGCACCTATAGCAGAAGTTCTCGTACTATTTTCCTTTGGAATTGCTGATGGTTGCAAGATAATTCTGGGGGTCTTTTGACTCAAACTAGTCTGAGAAATATTCTGATCCAGTGCAGGAAGACTAGTATTACTCTCTGAACGACTGACAACTTCAACAATAGAGTTGCGATTCTCCTTTATAGTTCCACCACCGGATATAATAACAGGGCTCATGCGATCCCGGAAAAATGGATCCGTAGTATCCACTTGATCTTTAGATGTTGGAGCTCCACTCAAACTTCTTTCTCGAGGCTTACCGGCAGCGGATCTGGTAGTAGTACGCCCACGAAGGGCATATCTTGTGTACCCTTCATGGCCAGTACCTGCAGCTGGACCTTTCTTTTGAGATTTTTCTGTCGAGAGAGTTGTCACTTCAGGGGCCGTCTTTGTTCTTCGACCAAAAAGTCCAAAACGATGCTTTCCACTATCAACACTTGGACTTGGAGTGCGAGTTATGCGATTTCGAGAAGGCGGCCTGAGGCTTGGGATTATTCCAAGACCGGTAGGTGCTGGAGTGGGTTCCCGGTGCAGTGGGTGAATTGGAGCTGGAGATGGGTTCCGGGATGACTCTAATGATGCTTGTGTCATGGAAGTTTGAAGAGGGGATGATGCTGCTCTTTGTGAGGAAACGCTATTGCTTTTGTTGTGTGTAAACCTCATGCCAGTAAAATTGCTCTGAAGTACCGCAAAGTCTCCAATTTGAGACCTCAAATCCGGAGTACCATCCCTGCTGGGCCTTCTTGGGGGCGAAGGTCTATCAATCGTCTCTATCAATGGGACTGATGGCCTCGGGGGTGATGATATCGGAGATGAAATAGATCCTGCGTAAGATGGATTTGGGATTGCTCTGCTAGGTGACACCTTTTCTTGCGGCGACCTCTGAAATTGATTAGACGACTTACGAGGTGGTGGACTAGGTGGGAGAGAAGACAAAGACTTCTTCTTCTTATGCACCTTATCCCGAGCTTTCCCATCCGCCTTTACCGTAGAATTAGATGAAGAAGAATTAACAGACTCTCGTAACGATGGTAGCCCACGCGAATCGATGATTGCATTGTTGAGCTCATTCGATGCATCACTTTCGCGTCTCCGAGTAACAGGTGGCCTCATCCTGGTAGGACTACTTCCTCGACGATTTGGAATGCTAGACTTGAAAGGTACAAAGATACTAGGCGAAACAGATGACATCGAAGTAGGAGTTGTATCTCTACTATAAGCGCTTGGACCCGGTGACTCGGAAAATCTTGTAGACGGACTTGCACTGTATCCACTCCCACTATATCCGCTATACCTTTTGTGACTGGATCCTGAACTTACGAATCCTGCAGACATTGAAGGAGTTGGAGGAGATATATCGGGAGTCTTTAACTTGTAGGGAATATTGGATCCAAACTTAGCATTCAACTCCTGGCGGTGTGGTTCCGGTCTTGTTCGATATCTATCCAGCTCCGGTATAATCCGTGGCGGTACTTCCTTGATAGAAGATGAAGAAACTTTCCGAACTTGCTGTGAGGCTTCCATATGTGGATGTCCTGGGTTTATTGAAGCTGGAGTGGTAGGCTTAGGTCCAGATACATGTCCCCAGTTAGCTGGAGAGCTATTCGCGGTCCTAGCCGTTGTTGGCCGACTAAACTCGGCATGTTGAGCTATCGATGAGGGCTTTCTCCTCAAAACATTTCCAGACACTTTTCCATTGACGGCCGGAACCAGATGAATGGTCGAGACATCCCCATTTGAACGAGCTCCCGGTCCTAATAGAGGTGCTGTCGTTCCTCTAGATCCAGTCTCAGATTTCGATCTCGGCACTGGTGACGGTTGACGTATACTCGGCCGGGGTAGTTGTGTCTGTTGATTCAACTCCAAATTCGCTCTTCTTTGCTCTCTTCTGGATTTAATGTATGCACTATCATCCCTCATGCCCCTCGGCTTGCTAACTTCTTGTGGCTGGGTCTGGCGTGGAACTCTTCTTTGCGATACTGTAACATTTGGCCTGGACGGTAAACCAAATTGCATATTGTTGGATGCCATGACTTCTTGCTTCAAGTAACATTCTTCAAGGAAAGGTGTGTGTGGATCCACCGGTGGTTATAAGCAGTGACCAGGGTATATTCTTGACATTTGATCTATGATATATGTAAAACAACCCTGTTCTCAATGAGAAAGTCAATATCTTTTCAAGGCTAAAGCCAGTGAGTATAGTGACCGACAATGAAGGAAGTCGTAAAGTATAATACCTTTTGACAACCCTCTTAGATGATCAACTCGGGGGATCTGCGTCTCAGTGAAGATTTTATTGCATAGGAATATTGGAAAGCCGAGATGGTATGGTCGTAGTGGCAGGAAATTAAGTGTGTATCCAATATATCTGGATTCGAGCACGTGAAGGCAGCAAATGGATAATGAAAAACGTATGGATCACCACCAGGGTAGGGTATCTCAGGGTATATGGGTATTGAAACAAAGCACAAGCTATAGGAAATCCCAAAAATACAACGAAAAGATTAAGTTGACTATTCAAGAGTCAAAAGCAACAAAAGCAGAAAAGAGAAAGAAGAAAAGAGAAGAAGAAAATGCCGATGATTTTCTTAAGAATATTTCTTCGAGGATTACCAGTCGTTGTGGTTGTGGTTGATAATAAAGGTCGTACCTAGCGGGCAAAAGGATAGGTAGTAGGGCCTAGAGTGTGGGGACTGTCACCGTATAGTTTTCCCGTCAAAATAATGGAGACGATACTTTTTGAGTCGAGAGAGTCGATAGAGCGATAGATAGAGCGATAAACCACTGGCGCCGATTGGAGTTTTGGTTCCTGCAGCTCGATGGAGTCTCGACATTGGATTTATTTATTTTTGGTTGCACTTGGAGCAGATAAAGTGCGGGACGTAATATAAAATAGCGTACGAATGAATTTGGGTTATATGCACAGGAGACAGGATAGGTATGATATGTACGTAGGTGTGAGTACATGTATGGAGAATGTACCAATAATTAGATTCCAACCCGAAAGAACCAAGAATGCTGGGTATGCGGTGGAGAGAGATACATGAGAG
Source organism: Botrytis hyacinthi (assembly GCA_004786245.1). Classification (NCBI taxonomy): domain Eukaryota; kingdom Fungi; phylum Ascomycota; class Leotiomycetes; order Helotiales; family Sclerotiniaceae; genus Botrytis; species Botrytis hyacinthi. Next base: position 37,626 of record PQXK01000154.1, on the reverse strand, counting down.
ACTCATCATGATTTCTTGATATCCTAGGAAGCTGGAGACGGTGTCATAGGCTATTCTCCGTTCATGCCCGGTACTTGCTTGCGTTGTGGCGTTCTCGTGGTTGTGAGGTCCCATATGCTCAACCATTTGTCGGAAGGATTGGGTCTCTTTCACGGTCCATCGACATGGGCATATGTGACTGTGCCTCTGGAGTAGCCGATGGGACGAAGATCTCCATATGAATAAAGATTAGTGACCGTTAAATTGAGGCCTAAGATGTCAAACTAGTAGAATCGAGAGTAGAGAGTAGAGAGCAAAGAGTAAAAAGTAAAAAGCAAAAAGTCCAGTCTCGTTGTGTTCTCAATTGAGTCGTTTGGAAGATCACAATTCTCGAGTTTGGTGTGAGTACATGTAAGGGTTAGAGTATCTGCATAATGGAACATAGGTAAAGGCAAGGCAAAACGGTCATGTAAGAATGGCCGATATGTACTCGAAAGCCTATGATCTGCTTCTTGGGCCTCACTCCCAGATTCATTGGTAAACGACGAAGCTTGGTTTGTTTGGTGGTGAGGAGACAACAATCGCTTGGAAAATATACATACCCAGCTACCCAGCTACCCAGCTATTTTTTGATTATCATTTTCTACCATACACCCGTCTATCACATAACAACGAGTCAATTTTGGCTCAAGATCCGATTGAAGAGTTTTCTTGTTAAACGCCAAATCATCATTCGTCGGGTATAACAAGGTTACATTGATGAGACAGCCAGAGTCGTAGATAATTGGTAGATGAGACGGCCAAAATAATGGATAATTGGCAGATAATAGATAACATATCGTGAAAGATTGACTGGATCGACTTGAAGTGACAGCATGGTATGATTCGTGAATTTTCCCATTGGTTTACTCTTTATGGTGATCGAAATATTTGTTATGTAGGTACTCCGATGTAGTCTCAGATTCCAAAGCGCGCTTGTTGCACACCAGTTGGTTTGTTCTTATTTCTTTGCCCATGGGTCTGAGCGGGTCTTTTGCGCTTCTGCCAGTTCATCGTCGTATATGTTGGTTGGTGACTTACTTGAAGAAGTTGGTAACATTGTACTCTGGTCACATCCACTCTCACCGTCCGTTGTCGTTGAAGTTTGGGTGTTGGGGTTGGACTAAACGTTGTCAAGCGCCTTCCTTAACTAGACGACTAAGGTGCCTACTACCTATTACCTACGTATTACCTCCTCTGTACATCACACATCGAACCTCGTGCATCGTACACCATATCAGCTTTCAGCAAGAATTCCCGTAAACTGGCCTCTCATCATCTCATATTGTGACCGGCTCAACACTAAGAATCCGGGGTTTAGATGAACGAGCCTATGAGACTCAATCTCAAGACGTGAACCTGGCACCGGAGCGGCTCGAATTAACCTTTCTCCTTTCCATTCCGCGTCGGAGTAATATCATCATGCTACATTGCTATTTCTCTGGTAGGATGAGCGCAGAATATCTTTACCCGTCTGCCTGTATCTTCAACCATACAAAGTCTTCATCGGTATATTGATCCTGAAGGATCGGTCACCTCACTACTCGAGTGGTCAACAACAGTTGGGAATGCGATTTGATCATCAATTAGCCATACATGGCATACTAGCTCGTTAACCCTTGTCCACAACATATCCAAATGAGAACAGAATACGTATCCCATTTAGCAATTAAGCCCAGCAATTCAATCTACATACTCGCCTATCAAGAAAGAAATCCAGCGATCACACTGTCTAAACACACAAACAGTAATATCAAGTCACCAGTCAGTTCAGTCAACCCAATGATTTCCTATCTAAGCGTATCGGCACACGCGATACATACAAGGTATACCCATACCCAACACCGCAAATTCTGCTTCCCTTACCTAGTACAGACAGATATAATTACGATCAACAAACCAAACACACACTAATCCCCAATCTCAATTCCGCATCAACTGCACGCTCCAAATCCCATTCATCCCAAGAATCCAATCCGTACGTGCACAAATGTCTCCCGAAGTAACAGTTGGCAGTTGAGGCTGAGCGTCCATACTCTCACGTTCCACCTACCGGTCTGAGAACCCCATACATATCTCACTCACATACATACATACATACATACATACATACATACATACACATCTCAATCTTGGAACCGTAATCCCTTCCCAGACAAGCTGAAGTCTACCTACCTACCTACCTAGCCACTCTCCATCCCCATCATGCGCAGCAAACCCACAGCCCAATGGCGAAAATGCTGCGTTGTCATAAGATGCGAAGCAGAAAATCATCCACTGGGTCGCGAGACTGTGGCGAAGTACATGAGATACGACGATACGATGGAGAACATATACAAACGCCACATATTGAAACCACACAATTCTTCTGATTGTCTACACTACACGACATGATGGATTTTTCTTCTAGGGAGACAGGTTTCTATACTATGCGTTGGCAGGCAAATTTGTCAAATTTTTCGAGAGAGAAAAAAAAACTCAAATTCAAACTTTTTATTTTTATCTTTAGGAGAAGAGGAGAGGGGGAAAGAGAATATCAATCCTTCAATCAATCCATCCATCAATCAAATGTGATAAAAAGATCACCCACAGAAAACCCTTTTTTCGGGCCCCAGGACCGCACTGCAAACAATTTCCAAGCCACGGGTGATGGATATATTCTCATCGAGCAAGGTTCTAGACCCTCTCATTGGACCACCAGAAGACGTACAGCTTTCCCTAACTTCGGGTCCAAAACAGTAACGTGATGCTAAAATGTATGGCTGTAAACCCAGTTACCTTTCTCCATTCTATTATTTCGCTTTTCTGTCTGGAACATCGATGGCGTACTAGAATTGGGAAATCGACTGTTCTGTCATATCATTGGATGAAGAAAATGTTGATCCAAGAGTCCTTTTCCCGGGCATCGGTGTGCATGTCTTTTTATGTGTGTATAGGCGGATATTTACCATTTTCTCTGCTACTCCTATCACATCTATAAAAGTCACTTGGGAATTTCCATTCGCGGTACTTGGTTCCATCGAATGCATAGTGCAGATCTTTCGGGAAGCTCAAAGGATAATCGTTGGACGTCAAGATTTCAATCGACCTTCCCCTGGCACTATCGAGTGCCTATTATATCTCTTGCTTAAATCATAAGTGGTTATTGGTTCCTTTTATTCTTCGCAACATTCTAAATTCCAACTGTTGCATGCTCATAATGATATATTTGTCCGAGATCTGGATGGACCTTGCGCCTGAACGTTGAAAACCATTGAAATAGATAAAATACAACTGCAAAAGTCCCCGTGGAAATGGCACTTGATCTGAATGCACGGACAGAGCTTGTTTTGACGTATCTTTTGGGAAATTGAAGCGCTCACGGGATCCAAAGCAAGAGAGAGGAAATGTTTCGTATCAATAGTATTCTGTAAATGATTAAGGCCGCTGAATTCCGTGGAAAATTAAAAAAATCACTAGTATACAGGAACGCTAGCTAATCGTGGAGTTGCGATAGATAGCTATGTCATCTTCGTAGGTCCCTTTATTCAGCAGTTGCAAATCTCTTTGCTCTAGCTTCCGCCTTTGCCTTCTCAGCTGGGTTATCGGTGACACGACCTGCTGCAGGCGGTTTTGGACCGGACTTCTGCGCATTCTTTGGGCCCTGTTGTGGTCTCCTGGAATCTGGTGTTGGTCTCTTTGAATTTCTTCCTCCTTGTCTACCATCTTCCCGAGCTCTCTTTGGTCTTCTTTCCGGTAATGCGCTATCCAATCCCTCGACGATTTTACTGTTATCCAATCCGAATTTCTTCGCACGTTCTGCTAGTTTCGCGGCCTCATCGTCTTCTGTAATACCAAATCTCTTGGCTCTTGCAGCACGTTTCTCTGCCTCCTTCTGTGCATCAGACTTCTCAATGCCGGCGCTGAAGTCTTGTTTGGGTGCTTCTGGTACGGGTGCGACTTCAGTTATTATAGGACCCGAGGCTGCGATTGCACCATCTTCAGCTGTTGGAACACCTTCGCCTCCAGTAACCTTCAAATCTGTGGTTTTGGCAGGATCGATCGCAGGTTCTTGATTTGGAACTTTGGTAGGATTGGGGATTTCTTCTTTTCCTCCAGCTGCAGCTATCGCAGCTTCTGCAGGTGCTGGTTTCTTCTCGTCGTCTTCGTCCCAATCGATTTCATCTTCTCCTGTTGTTGCTAAGAATTTTCAGCTCTCAATTCCTAGACCACATTTTTCAATTGAACGTACCTGTAGCTTCAGCAGCCGGCGCTTTCTCGGATTCTTGTAACCTGGCGATCAAATCTGCCTTGTTGCCAGAGATAGGTAAGGATTTCTCTTGAAGGAGCTTCTTGAGCTCAGGGACCTTGAGTTGGGAATAGTCCGTCATGTTGGCGGTGTAGTTGTACTTTGAGTTGGGAAATTGGTGAGGTGATGAGAAGCACAATGGCGAATCCGTATCTTGATTGAGTTGATGATTGTTGAGGTCAAAATTGTAATTGAAGTTGAGGTTATTTGATGGAGTTCCTTTTAAGCCAGGAACGCGTTGAGATGGGAAATGCGACCAAGTATTTCGCGCCAACGTGTGGCTGAATTGGCGCTCGGACCACATTTCTTTCTTTCGTGTCCTGCCCTATCATTCTACCAAGTCGGACGTACCTAGTCATGGTTTCTACTATTCTATGAGTGAAATCACTTTAGGTAGAAGATATACCACTCTTGGATATTGCTCACTTATCATTATTTCATTCCAAATTATGCCTCTATTTTGGCTCATATTCGGGGAATATGTGATGACCACGCGCTTCTAGAGAGTGTATATAACAACCTCAACAGATGTTCATGATGCCGTCACTGTGCGAAGATATTTTGCAGCGTGGAAGTGTTTTCTCCCATACTTTACTAGATACTTAACAGAAAAAGACTTAAATCTCAGTTCCAGACAATTTCTCAAGAGAACATTGTGATAAAGTGGCATGATGTTCTTCTCGATTTCGGTTCACTATCAAACATCCCATCAACTACACTCGCCCACCTACCTAGTCAAAGCTCGTCCAATGCTGTTAGTATGGAAGTCATGATTGTGAGAATATAATGACAATTCTTCATTCTTCTGCAACAAATGATACGTTGGTTTTCATTCACTACTGGATAGCTTGAAGCTCATTCTCTTGGAATTCTCCCGAACACTACCGGCACACAGAAATCATGTTTCAGTCTCGAGATCTTTGTTTCACGGTTGCAAGTTCACCATATCAAATTTCAGTCGGTCGGTATGAAATTTTGCTGTAATTTGAATTGGCCATTTTTTCTAATCTTTATTGATAGAACGACAAAATAGCAGGCAGAGGAGAATCACAATGGATCGATCAAATCTCAAGTTCGTTATCAAAAGTTCAAATTCAAGACACATCATTTCATCGCCAATGAGTGAAGATCGTGAATGTCCAAGTGTTTGATGATTGGGCTTGCGTCATTGAAGATCAAATATCGATTGAATGTGGATATTCGAATACACGAACACTAGTGGGCCCTTTGAGACGATGGAATTGTGAAATAAATCGTTATACCCATCACACTAATAACGAACCATACGATCGGTACGTATTTAACCAAAACTTTGGCACATTTTACAGCCATGCGGTAGCTTGCGGTTGAATAGTCAGGCGGTTGATCTACCGGTCCTCTCTCCCTACGTAATCTTGGCCGAGGAACATAGTGAAGCTCTTGTATCAGAAGGTAGCTCTTGATGAGAACATTAGGGAACTCTTCTGGTTGATACACTAAGCGATACTCTGTTAGTCATGTCTTACCCAAAGTCTTCTAGCATCATAGGTAGTGGAAGGGAACTAACCAACGTTGTGGAGACCGAGGAGTGTTTTCAGAACAACTCCCTGGGTTATCATTATGATCTCATTTCTCTCACGAAGACTAATGTGCCTCCAAAGGAAGGAGAGACCTACTTCCCTATTGTCAGAAAGCTCTTGTACAGTGACAATTGGAATTCCACGAGCAATCACATCTCTGAGGGCTATTTTCGCAGTTTGCTGACATCGAGGCACCGGCGAACAAAAAATATGGGTAATATGTTGCCCCATTAAAAACCGCTCGTTTAGGAATAGGCTAGCAAGTCTGAGTGCTTGTTCCTTTCCTTCATTCGTCAATAGCCCCGTGGAATCGTCGTGCTATAGGCCGGAAATTAGTTGACGATTTCTTCAGGCGCACATGAATTATACGTACTTGAGCGTGTCTCAATACATGTATTATGGTGGTAGGAGGCGGCATGATGTCGTGAATGTTGAATAATGAATTGATGTTTGGAGATCAGCGATAGGAGATGTGAAAGAACTATTGGTGAGTAGCAATATTTATAGTCCTCGAGATCTGCTCAACTAAGAAATTGTTGAGATACTGGAAAGTTCCTCAAACTTCGTTTTCGTACACTTCATTGTCCGGGGATTCGAGAAAGAATTTGAAGTAACTTACTCATTCTCCTACGGAACGAAACCGGTTAACGGGAACCAAATTTAAATTCATATGAAATTTATGTCTCAGGTTAAAAACATGAGAACTCTTTCAAGTCATCTGATCTTACCATCCTCGTGGCATGCCAAAATCTTGGGTTTCTATAGCACAATTCTTTGTTGGAGGGTCGCTACCTCTTCTAGAAGCGCTACTCTTAGGGATTTATCTCCTGAAAACGACGTCATTCCATCTTTTTCGGTATGTATTTCTAGATATCGATCCATATTTGGAAGATTCTGTTTGTAAAGTTTTCTATGCAGATATTACCAAATCATGTGGTGTCAATGAGCTTGATGTACGACGTATTCTTTCTCATGCCATGGTGAAATGTATACTCAGTGGGTGCCACCAGGGTTTTGCAAACCAAACAGCTGCTTCTCGATTGTAGGCAGAAGACTCTCGGTAGCTGATTGGGTGAGAGCAAATATCAATGAGCTTTGGCAAGCGGCATTACAAACTGTGAATGCCATGGTGCAATATCCTGCATCATAAAAGTCAAATGAAACGATGATATGATAGGTCTTGGATGGTGTAGCATAGTTAGACTGATGATCCATTTCGCCTGACAAATATTCACAATCGATTCAACTCTGATCCTGGGACAAAGAGACATTCTCACAAAGAACCATTCAGTGATTTTGTGATCTCAACTCCTGACAACGAAAATAACAGCTCTGATGAACCCACCTACAAAGAGCTTGACGACAAAGAAACTGAAGAACAATCCTCAGATACCTATACTATTGTAGTCGCACCAAACAAGAACAAATCTCCCCCTATCCCCATATAAGCCCGTCTCCCTCCCCCTCCCCAAACCTTCCCTCCCCATCTCCAAAAGTCTCCTCAAAAACCACATACCATGCAATCCCAACATCAGGACCATCAGGACCAGGTACCAATTTCCCAGGACCGTCTTTTGGAGTATCAAACCGAACTTTCACTCCTCCACCCACATGAAGGATTGAAATCACCCAGTACATTTCTTCTTCATCCAAGAAAAACTGTATTGGAGGTAAGTACGATACGAAAACCAAATTGAGAACTACTAATATGGGTGCTAGGCAGATATACGAGATCGAGAGATGGGATGTAGTCGAGAAATCGCAGAGAGCTTGTTGGGTAACTGACAAATCGTGTGGTGGATTGCGAACCTGATTCTCTTTTTTTTTGGGGCCTTCGCGCTTCTTTTGGCTTTGGCTTTTTTTGATTTTTTGGATCTGATTAATGGAAATTTTTATTTTCGGGAACCTTTGGACTTTTTTTATATACTGCGGATTGTGAATTTGATTGTAATGTTTGATTGATAGCTTGTTTGTGATGAGTTTCATCGTAGGTGTGTGGAGGCTTTCTTTGTGATGAGTATTGTATTGAGACAATAATGTCAAGAGGAGATATATCTCTTGATGGCTAATGCCATCTTATATACATATTTAACAAAACCTTTTCAACGAATGGTATTCAATCTCTTTCTATTATTGAGTTCCATGGAGGTATTAAAGTGCATTAAATTAAGGAGAGTTTGTATAAAGGAATACCTAAGTATATGGCTAAATTCAAAGACGTGTAAATAACGTCATTATACCATATATCATTTATAGTTCCAAGAATACCATGGAATATATAATATCATTCCAAAGACGACAAGTCTACCGCCCTCTTTGATACTATCACAAGAATACCATCTCGGTCCATTCATACCAGATATTGGTGGGGAGAGGCAATATCTCTTTACTTGCTCTATTATACTTCTCTGCCTCTGAGCTGTGCCGTCTCGTCCTTGCCACCCGCACCTTGACCAAATTGCTGTTCTCAATTATCAATGCCGTGCTTTTTTTGTATATCTGTTGTATATCTGTTGTATATCTGTTGTATATCCTTTGTATCTTTTCTGTGTATTTCTCGGGGGGCTTTTTTGTTTTTCTGGTGTTTTCTTTTTGTTTTTTTTGAGAAAGCTTGTATTTCCAGGTCCGTCTTCATATTCAAACTTGTTGGGAAAGGCCAAGAGGGGCGTCATTTTTCATCTATTCTTTGATAAATAGAGGTAGCTCTATCTCATCCGTATTGGCCTAAGTGCTACCGATAAATCGAAATGAGAGTCTATCCTCCTGATGAAATCTTTTCGCCACAACAACAAAGTCCGGTACAAATACGACTTTGGTGCATGATTCTAAAGAGCTTCCATCCAGTCTCTGAATATATCCTCATGCCTAACTAATCCATGAGGTCAGAACCAAGTGGGGACCAGCAATGATCTCGGGTTTTCCAAGCGGAAGTGTAGATGTACTTATATATTTTTTGAAATGTCATAGATTACTTGTATTTCGAAAAACGTTCGCTCATCATCATCATCAGTCGATCTTTCAGGGACTTCGATCCTAGATTCTGAACACTCTATAAGACCTTCCGGCAACTTTTTGTCTCGTCTATTTACTTTGAGTTTTGGCAAGTCGATCTTCCAAGTGTGTGAATCTCCAATTCTTCTGAAAGCAATTGGTATTTGTGGAATTGGACTCATTTCGGCATTCCACGTCGTATGTAATGTCCAACCGCGTTTGACATAATCTGATGAAGAGTTAGGTTTGGCACGATCATTGTCGTTAGTTTCGAAAGAGACAAGTTTGTGTTCAGCTAAAGCGCTTGGAAACAGGCAATAAGCTCTGTTCCATGTGATGAAGTTTATTTGGGCCGTAGTTAATGAATGCTTGAGAGCACCTGCCGTGTATAGACCGTTACCAATGGAATCATCGTCACCGCCATGTCTAAGAAACCATTCATTCTTAAGGAATGATACCTGGATGCGCCTTATGCTGCCATCTGTTTTAACCCTTTTATAAAGTCTTACCTAATTGACAATCAGTAAATTTACTTGAGCATTGGAAAAAGAGAACAAACTTTTGAACAGCATCCCTTCCTCCTACAACACATACAAGTGACCAATCTATCAAAAACATAGAGCTCTTTTTCAGTGAAATAATTTGCAAAAGCTTCTGCATGATTCTCAGAGCTAGCTACCATTTCCATTGCTGCATCACTTCCATCTAGCAATTTGAATGGAACACCGGTCTTATTGCGATCAAAGAATTGTAGTGCGATCTGACCAGTGATAAAGACATTGTGCATTCCCATTCGTGTTCTAAATTGATCAGTATCCACGTCGTAGTGGGAGAGTTATTTGCGGATATTTCATTGAGATTTAATGACCCTTGCGTAGTGATCCTTGAACCTTCGAGTGGTACGACGGAGCGAGGTAAGATCTTTGATTTCGAGATGAGAGCAGATCTGATCGAAAATCAGATCGTTAAGAAAGACGGATTCGCATAGCTCCGATCCGAAGGGGCTTTAGGAGCTGAAGGCTTAGGTTTGTTTTCGTACCCGACTCTCGTCATTACGATCTTTGCTCGTCGTTGATTGATTTTTTTTTAGGCATTTTGACCTTTGTGGGTGGATGATTGAATTGTGAGAAATTTGAAGTATTAGTTGTGGTTCTAGAATGTCTTGAATATTTTGTCGAGGTGCGAAGAAAAAAGCAAGTGGAGAGGAGTCACTTGGCTTTATATATTCGAGAAAGATGGGGTATTAAGGCTAGAAGTCCATGAAGTACGATTTAAGTTTAAGTTTGAATCTAGTCAATCAAGCTTTGCTTAAGCAAGCCTTGAGAGGATGACTGTGAGGCGTGCGGAGAATGCTACACAAGAAATTTTCCGAGCTAGTACTTATAGCGTATACTAAATTCAGGCCAAATACAGTTTAATTTTGTTGGTGTGTGGGATAGTATCAAGCTAGGTCCACTAGGTATTGATCGCTCCTTCAAATCTTGTCGAAGTGTCATTTATTCATAGAGTTTTGCTGTTTAGTTCAATCTCGAGTTATCTTACCAATCAAGTTCATGGCCAGTTTTCAATAGAGACATGATAGAAGTGCGAGGACTCTTTCCAATACGTCAGCCAAAACTTAAGAATATCATAGAACCCGCCAGGAATCCACTGTAAAAAAAAATTGATTCTTATAAATAATAGCTATCTGAATCTTCTTCTCAATTATCGTTGCTTGCTAGACCTCGCACTCAACTTCTCTATCACCATAACTCACACCTCAAACCCCCGAGAGAATGGAAGAGGAAGGCTCTAGGCTGAACAGGTATATTTTATACAATAAAGCCGGATTTCATGCCCTTGGGGTAATGATCTGCCTCAATAGTAGTTTAGGTAATAAATCTGATTTTTCTGGAGGAAAATTTTCGTAGCTAACTGCGGGGTGTAATGGCCCTGATTGCAACAAGATTCGAGCTAATAGAACATGAAGGAGCAGAAAAATAGATTTTATTATGATGACTCTGGCTACCATTATGCGAAGCAAAACCCCAAGGGCTCTAAAATCTATGTAATCATAAATTATATACCCATTCAGACTAGCACTTTCTTCTGGAGCCTCACCAGTGTCAAGCAACATGATCTTTTAACATTGCCTTCAATTGCCTTTGAAAGCTTGTTATAATTACTAGTATTCTTAGTATGGAAATCGCAAACCTAGGATACAACGAGTCATTGATCGAAAGCAAAGAACCCGTCTTAGGAATAGAGAAACACCGAACGACCACTCCTTCAGTAATGTTAGCACGTGTCTTTGGATTTTGGGCCATGTGAAAAGAGCATGTGTATGACGATATGTATGAAGGGGCATCATGTATCTCCAAATTCAACTACCATGTGAAAGTCTCAAAAGTATTCATCTTCCAAGCGCCCAAGAGAATGGAAGATTATAAGACTGAAGTACGTTCATGAATTCAACATCGCCTAGTCACGTTTCGGCGGGATCCAGCTCACATGATTAAGTCGGGAACACCCTCATAAAGTACCGACGTATTACCAAAGTTTAACCACAGCTTGATCGGATACTAGACATACTGTTGCTCCTGAGTGAGCAGAAAGCGCGAGATGCTCTATCTTCCACAGCAGCAAGTTGCTTTGGTATCAACGAGTGATCTCGCAACTACGGCGCGGAGAAACGCTTGGTTGTTACCGACATAACAATTATAATACATTCGAGTATTATGCGCGTGAAGGTTCTGCTTTATGGCCACTAGGCAGTTCCAACAAATCTCTGAGCGTTCCAAGAACGCCTACCTAGTACTATCGCTTGAAGTCGACATCAAATTTCTTGTTGCACATCTCTTTGCGCCTAAGTCCGCTCGCTCCACGTATATATCAAGAGCGGTCCATCTGCAGAGAGTGAAGAACCAATGAGCCTTGCTCTCAGTCTCCTCAAACCTCAATGTTGCACATCTCAAATTTGCTCTTATCTGCTGCCCTATTATACTTTTTCTCATTTCTTCACTTGTATCCAAAACAGCACAGTATGTTGACGCGTACGAGAGAAAAACATTTGTTTAACCTTTGTTTAACCTGGAACGCTCAGATGTATCCGCAATAAGGCTGAACTAAAACACCCAGCTACTAAAGCTTTCGGTCCGAATTATAGCGATTATGCGAATGTATCTCCTAGACCTTAAAGTCGTATAAATTTATAAGGTGGCCTCACCTCATATACAAATTCCACCATTGTAATAAGTGGTGTCACCCCACTCCTCATACGAGTCTTTTATAACATCATCATATAAATTCCACAAAACTCAACATCATGCAATCAAGAAGAAAGAGAGAATTGTTTGTTGCATATCTGATTCTCCGGAATGGATGAAGTTGCTGTTTCTGGAAATTTTTTGGAGCTTCTGAAAGTTGGGAGGGGATCGAATGAAGATGTCTCCCTCATGAGAATAAAGACGATTGGTTAGAAGACGTGAACCATACCCCTGAAATGATCTCGGATACTTGCTGACGCTGAGGTGAATAAGATTCTTTTGGGTGGGCTTGTGGATAAACCGCGACACGATTGTACAACACATTACGCAAATTCGTCAATTGATCTTCCATCATTCACTAATCTATTGTTATTCCAAATAACCAACCCAGCCAAAATTCCATCATTCTTCATACCACACACCCAATGGGCTATCGTCGCCCGAAATGCTCAGAACTCAGATGTGAGATCTCCCCGCTCCTGACTCAAAAATTATATCCACGGCCCCATAATCCTGACTCGAATTTTCAGTCTCCAATCAAAACATTCAATACAGACCCACCCCAGACGAAAAAACCGGACCTCTCATCCCATTCCTTCAAAACGACTGACTCGACCGAGGATTTACGATATGCAACAAAGAATTTGTTGACCCCCATGAAAGTCAGTGATAAGTGGATTTTGGAAACCTTTTAGGAAGGAGTTTGCATCGTATGATTCATAGCCGAGTAAGCAAAGCGAGCAAGCAGAACAGAGGAAATGAGCTGAATATGTAATGGAACCGTAATGGAACTAACCGGCTGTAAAGAGATGGGATGGGAAGGTGGGGGCCGGGATTGCGGGATGGCTGCAGATATGCGGCAGCATCCACGGGAGCATACAGGTAGGTGTAACGGTTTGCGAGCATAATCTTGTGTGTTTGGATATGCATCTCATGGTGTACAAATCAATATATATTCTGAAAATTTGAACATCGACCGCTGACATCGATTGTTACACGGAATAAATTTAATATCCAGAAACAAAGGACAACGAAAGGAGACTGTCCAGAAACGAAGAAGGTATACGCATCGCAACCAAACGCCCTTTTCCGTAAACATGGAGAAGCAGAAAGCCATAACCATAGGTCTCAGCGAAACACTCAAGGCATGAGGAGTTCCTCCAATCTACCCTTCCTTTACAGCTTCAACGATACTTCCAGCCCAGCAGGTACCCATTCTCTCACATTCTTCCACAATTGCCGCGTCATCCCACCACCATTTCCCACCCTCAACATAGGTTCCCCACATGTCTTTCCACAGCATTCTTCCCACCACACTTTTCAACTGCCATTCCACTTGTTCCTCCCCATTTACAATTCCAACACATGCTAGAAATTTCAAAGATGATATGCAGCTCCCCTCGGCCCAAAGTCCTGCATCCGCCAACCATAAAGGAAATAAACGAGTAGGGTTCAAACATCGGAATTGCTTCTCCAAGTTTACTGTTAAATGGGTATCAAGCCAAGATCTCAGTTGCGGACCCAGTGATGAGGGAACTGGACAAGGATCAAGGATGGTCAGATAAAGGATACCAGGTTGAGTGACCCCAAGTGGACTGATCGCGGTGGTCGATGCTGGAATTTCTGACGTTGATGTACGGGAAGAGGTGAGTGTACGATGACATTCCTTGAGTATATTGGGAATAGAAGATGAAGGGAGTAGAGATGGCAGTCCTATAGCATGAATCGCACCGAAGATATTTGAGGCATAAGATAATTGTGAAGTCGGTCCTGGAACAGCTAGAGGATGAACATTTGGATATGATTTTGGCGATAAAGGATTTGTGGAGACATGATGTATGTGTTTTTCCGGATTCAAAGCTGAAAGAAAGGATGCAGAAGCTTTTTTGTGAGCATGTAAATGGAGATTATGGAAAGACTACTCACCATGATTTTCATACAACGAAAGCATTTTTCCATATTGTGGTGCTCCATTGAGAGTCCTGGAAGCATCACGGGTTCTAGCAACGCGATTGATAGCTCGCAAGGCAGTGAGCATCCAAAGTTGTTTCTCAAGCTCGAGCTCTCGATATACCGATGCGTCGGCCACTTCCATCCATTCTTCATTCAATCTTTCTAGAACAATCTTGTTGCTTGCTGCTTCCATCTTACGAATATTCATTTGTAAATGTATCTGCTCCGAATTAGAAGGTGAGCGATTACGACAACGAGGTTTTCTCCTTCGACGAGACCCCGAAGACTTCAATGAGGCTACTGATGAAGCCGTTTCTTCCGCCGGACATGCCCACGTTTCAGGAGGTCTCCATGAATCTGAACGCCTGTTCCTTGCTGTAATTGACCACTCGGTAGTTCTAGCACCGGTATCATTCCTAGATTTTAGTATTCTAGGAGAGCTTGGTATCTTCGGGGTCTCGGGACTGTGTGTAGGTGGAAGTGGGAAGTCATATGTTGAGGAACTTGATGATAAAGCAGATCTAATATGTCAGCAAAGGCTTAGCCTGTTCAGGGTACAGATTCTTACCCTCTCACTGTGGAATCCTGAATTTGGATAGGAACTGTGCCAGAAGTGATATGAACGACAGTAGCTAGTTGTTCTGATGCACTAAAATCCTCACTTGGGGCGACAGTGATCTCAGTACTTTGAGTGACAAAAGAATTTGGGCTCAGAGGCTGTATGAAACGATTCTTGCTTTGTCCATCTACTATGGAGCCCCATGATGACTTAGTTCCGGCGGATCTTCCAGTATACCCAGAGAAAATGGACTCTAGACAGAATCAGTTCGAGGTCAATACCAGTGAAGTGGAACTCACCGTCCGAAGGACTTCTCTCGGATTCTTGGTAGGATGGAACTGTTGAAAAGAATCCATTTACTGGAATACGTGTAATGGTTGTCGTAGTCGTTTCACGTACCTCTTGTGTTGATGTTGATGTCTCAGAAGTGCTAGTATAGCTTGACATTCGACGAGAAACTTTCGAAGACTGTTCGGTTTTGATGGCTGGTAACTTTGTAGATGCTACAGCTACTGGAGAGGATATCTTCTTGTTGACGCTTCCAAAGAACCCAAAGATAGAGTGCTTGATTGACTTGGAAGAATCACTGGATTTCGAACTTCTTATTGAAGGTGATGATTCCCAAGTGGACGTTTGATCTTTACGATGTTTCCTCTGGCCAACGGTCTCCCGTGTGGGATCAGTCCACGAAACGTCGAACATAATTTAGAAAGGATGGTCTGTAGCAGATTGAATCTGCCAATAGAAGGAGGGAAAGTACCCTTGAAATCCAACGATACGATCAAGAGGAAAGTAACATTAGCAAGTATACGTGGAAATGATTCACAAAAATTCATTGTGATATATGTTTTCCGGTAGTCCTACAATAATGTTTGTTTCAGGAGGTTAAAAATCTCATCGCTCATGCGAGGAGTTTTTTCACTCGCATGGTGGCAATTCGCGGGATAAGGACTAGTGCCACTCCTCTTGGAGTCTCTCACATACTTCTTGCAGGATATCTCATCACCCAACTGCACCATCCCGTGTGCCGAGTAAGTTCAGGTCGTAAATTCGGCTAGTGGCTTTGAAAGGTGGGTGATGGAACAGTTTTTGGGAGAGCACAGCATTTAGTAAGCAAGAGAAATTGGGAGATATCTAATATCAAAAGACACGTTGTACATGGTTGAACAATTGAATGAATGATGGCTGTAATTTGAGTGCAAAGAATAGAATGGGGAAGCAATAGCGTAAAGGGTGGAGGAAGGGAGGAGGTACCTTGCCTTTAACCTAAAAAGGTCTAATCCGGAAAGAGCCGCGATCATATTTCGCGATTGTGATCAGTAACAAATTTATCAAACACGACATCAACTATTTCATTGCTCTTATCACGACACAAAACCTGTATTCGTCAATCAAACTTCCAATTAATGAATATCCTAGGGACGTCCAACGCTCTTCTTCCATCCTTCCATTTCATCCGAATTAATCAATAAAATCCAATACAGGTTTTCGTCTGATCCACTTCATAGCTCAATGTCTGCTCTGTAGTCATGATTTTCAGGTGATTATTGCATAACATGCAGCCTCCCGATTTGTGTGGCCTTTTATCTGTTTACCCCCCTGCAGTGTTCGCCATTTTCTGCAAATCTTATGCGGCTACGGCCGGGATCAGGCCCAAAAGCTGTGTCCTGCAAGCCATATAGAGGTATCACAGGATGATCATTGGGGATGATGTTTCACAACCGAAGCCACAGGCTCACGAGAGCCTTTGATTAGATATAAAGAAGTGGTGGTACCTGCATTCGTTATTTCAATATTTCCCATGGGAATATCCAGTGCTTATGAACCTCATCGAGCTGCTGAGGTTTATGCCAAGAATTAACCGAAAAGTATAACATGATTCCCGGAAACGTTGATTCAAAAGGTATTCCGATCTATCACAAAGAGGCGTTCCCCAACCATTATTACTCAAATGCCATTATCCGTTGATTAGTTTGCGAACCAGACTCAGCCTATCCTTGTTCCCATTATATCCCTTGCCGAATTATGCAGTCCTACGCGGTAGTCTACAGTGATACCCCTCTTGCTCCCCAGTTTCAAAGGGCCAAGGACTGTTTTATACAGGGAAGATTCCATTCACAAAGTCGTTATCGTTTTGATCATGGGGGGCTGGCAACTTTAATTGAATTGAAGATTGAAGTTTGCATTCCGATCCATTATCTTTGACTGTCGAAAGGTTCCTTCTTCTGTCTAGATGCTTCCGCTGTCGTATCAAAAATTTGTTCCGAAAAACACTCAAGCTTTTCACCGTTACTGTATAACTTCTAGGAAATTCCCACGTTCTAATCGTGTGCTTCAAACTTGGCAAAAAACAGCATCGTTGTCTACCAGCCATGCTATCTATCAAAGAGTATCTTAATAATCTCAATGGGAGAGCTTCAAAGTCAACATTTGGCAGAGTTTTTCGTCTTGATGGATGTGGCCATGTATGTCTTCAAATTCCAAATTGAAATTTGTTCAATGCTAAGCTCTACCAGGAACAACAAAAGAAAAATGCCAAATTTATCACGGAAGTCAGAGCTGGGGTAACGACCTTTTTCACAATGGCATATATCATCGCTGTCAATGTATGCTTATGGTAATATCTGAGAATAGGCTATAGCTAACATTGCTTTGAAGTCAACAGTATTATCACAGAGTGGCGGTACTTGCGTCTGTCATGATACTGAAGATCCGTCATGCGCAACGGATTCTACCTACGCCGCTTGTGTTCTTGGTCAGTGAATATATCGATTCGAAAAGTCTGTTGTGTATGCTGATAATATCCAGATATCAATCGAGATTTGATTACAGCCACTGCTGCAGTGGCAGGAATAGGGTCTCTGGCATTTGGCTTCTTCACCAATCTACCTGTCGCCTTGGCGTGAGTTTCTCTGCAGATTACCCCACGACTGAACACTAATGTTTTTAGCCCCGGTATGGGTCTCAACGCATACTTTACTTATCAAGTTGTTGGATTTCATGGAACTGGCACTGTTCCCTATCGTTTGGCTCTCACGGCCGTGTTTGTGGAAGGATTTATTTTCGTTTTCTTATCCCTGATTGGCATGCGGCAATGGCTTGTCAAGGTAATACCTGCTTCGATAAAGGTCGCAAGTGGTGTCGGAATTGGTCTGTTCTTGACTGAGACTGGAATGTCATACTCCGCAGGAATCGGTGCCATGACTGGCTCTGCAGTAACTCCAACCGCTTTGGGAGGGTGTCCTCCTCAATACCTTGACATTACAGGAGCCTGCACTAGTCATCAAATGACCAACCCTACAGTGAGATTTCTCTTTGAACTTATTGTCTCTGCAAAATATTTACTGATTTTCCATTGTAGATGTGGATCGGAATTATCTTTGGGGGTTTTTTAACTTCGTACCTAATGGCATTCAGATTTAAATCTGCGATAATAATCGGCATTGCGATTGTGTCTATATTTTCATGGCCGTAAGTGGTACGCACGAGATTATCTTTCGCCAAGCTTACATGTGTATTAGGCGCGGAACAACCTTCACATATTTTCCTTATACGCCTGATGGCGAATCACGTTTCCAATTCTTTAAACAAGTTGTTGCCTTTCACCCAATTCGAAATACCCTTGCTGCGCAAGACTGGGATATCACAGCTGCAGGCTCTCACTTTGCATTGGCGCTTTTCACGTTCTTATATGTTGACATTATCGATTGCACAGCTACATTGTATTCCATGGCACGGTTTTCAGGAGCAGTTGATCCAAAAACCGGAGATTTCCCTCGATCTACAATAGCATATTGCACAGACGCAATGACAATCTCCATTGGCTCTTTATTCGGATGTTCACCTGTAACTGCATTCATTGAGTCTGGGGCTGGTATAACTGAGGGTGGCCGAACAGGCCTAACAGCCATCACAACCGGTATCTGCTTTTTGGTATCCATCTTTTTTGCTCCTATATTCGCATCAATACCTCCATGGGCCACTGGTTGTACTCTTATCTTGGTGGGATGCATGATGATGCGTCAAGTAGTTTCAGTCAATTGGTCTTATATCGGCGATGCCCTTCCAGCTTTTGTCACTATCGTTTCAATTCCTTACACCTATTCCGTCGCATATGGACTCATTGCTGGTCTGATGACTTATACAGCTCTCAATGGATCCGTGTACCTGACGCAAAAGATCTCCATGGGTAGATTAGCTCCACCAGATGCTGACAATGCGGAGTACTGGACATACAAGCCTAGTGGTGGTACTGCGCCATGGTTTATCAGAGTAGCTCATCGAAAGTTTTGGCATAGAGGTGATATGGAAAGTATAGATGGAAATTCGGCTACTATGGAGCATGAGTTGGCTGAGAAGAGACACTCTGAGGTTAGATCGTCTGGCCTTTGATCTTTTTGATACTTGTACTCTATACTTTGCACTCATGGTGAATTCTTGGTAGATTTTATACATCAAATGTTGCTAAGAGAGTGGAAGTCAAGTCTAATATTACAACATTACACCGGATTTTCTTTTTGCTGGTTGTAATAAATGTATGATTGATGAGCACACGCTAGCTGGTTCTATTAGTATTAGCCTCCGGAAGTATGGATTAGATGGATGGAGGGATAACGGATGGACAAAAGATATAGGCAGTTCAACAAAGTTCTTCAGACGAAAGATAGGATATGTATCAATTTTTTTTATAGAAATTTATACTGCTCAAGAACATCTTAAATTGACCTGAGAGTTGGATATTGCTTTCCAATCCATGTTATAGGATGGTCGTGATGAGTAGAAGGCGTTTCTACGACGGTAGCTCCTTCTTTGGGATTCTCATCATCGCTGACTCCAGGACTAGCTGCCCTGATCTCTGGGATATATGTTGGCTCAGTATTATCCCAGTGGGGAGTGAGCTTTTTCAAAATTTCGTACACTTTTGTGCTATATTTGTCCTCCCCCATTTGACTATCTTGTGTTCTTCATCTTTGTATTTTATGTCCTCTCTAAAATTTATGTCCGTGTAACCCCTCAATGTTTATATGACATAATACATCCCATTATTCCACTAATCATGATTAGCTGATTACTCTTAGGGGTTGAGACATCCGCACAGTTTCTGGATCCCAATCTGTTTTGTAATAGTTTATGAACTTTGTGATATCTTCAAGCGTTTTGTCAGGGCCAACGAAACCAAGGAGATCCTTCTTTGTGAAGTTGAACTTTCCCGGATACAATTTTTGGAAATATATACCGCTGGATGTACAGAACCAAGCATTATGCCGGATACCGTTGAGTCTCGGGGGAAATATGAGGCTGTATACTTGTTTTTCATCATCAAAGTGACAGTAGACATTTCCGGTGAGCTTGATTCTGCAATATCCCATTTCTAATTGATCGTTTTCAAGATAAAATGTAGGAGATTACGAGATTGATGGATTTAGTATACTTGTATAATATGATTGACGTCGTTGATAGAGTTGAAGAAATTGTTTTCACATCAGACTCAGTGGTCACAAGTGATGAGCTTTATATGCATTTCATCTTCCAAAACGAAGGTTGTAAGATGATACACTAATCTCGGCGACGATCAGAATAATGGTGACAGAGATGTACCAGCCAGGTAACAATATTTATTATGGTCGCTTTGAGAAATTGATCAAACGTAGTCTCACTTGGTCGAATTGCAGGCCTTATTCTAGGCACAGCATACCATAAAATACTCATCATACCTTTCAAATCTCCCCAACACTTCTAAGTTTGTAATTGGAAACTTTTCGGACAGTCCAAACTGTAATCCAACAATGTAAATATTTGAATGTCTAAAAGGAATTAGAAAAATGAAAATTGTTCAAAATTTCAGTCAAATTCAATACCTCAAATTATCTGAATATTCTAATTGATTTGGAAATTCGATAATCTTTAATATTGGACTACATTCCCAACTATTGGACAACCTACCAGGCTGAGGCTGACTATCCCAATTGCTATCTCCGGAGTCTTTCAAATTCCCAAAAACCCCAAAAGTTCAAAAAACAAACCAAGTCAAGCGCATACTTGAACACAGAACCAAAAAAATCATGACCCCCGCCCAAAAGTCTTTCATCGATGCGTAGAAAAGTAGAAAAGGTCCAGAAAGACTCAAAGATGCAAAGGAAATCTAATCTCTCGTGAAGTCAGAGATAAAACATCAGATCGTTGAGATCACGATGCCACGGATTAGTTCTATTCTGACCAGGAGCAATCCAAATGTTGGCATTGCTTCGATAGAAATTGAGGTCATTTGGAGAAGTGGCAGCAAATTCATTGTCCAGAGCCGGCTTCATATAACAACGCATGCGATCACATAAGATATCCGCGTATTTGGCCGGCGTACAAACAGACAGAGCTTTGAATGCCCTAGAACCGGTGAAACAGATAGTGTTCGTCTAAATTCTTGGTCAACAAGGCCGTACCCACATGAGGAAATGAGTTACTTACCGTTTTTTGAATACTTTCCGGCGTGTAATCACTCTCATTTATGATTACAATGTAATGCGGGCTTCTTGCTGTTCCAAGGGCGCTATCATGACTTTGAAGATAGAAACTGAAATGATTAGGCGTAACTACTCCTGAGTCAATCACCAAGCCGGATGGAAGATTGTTGTCGAATTTAACGTTTTTCGCCAATTTGGGAAAGAAGCGGGTGTGATGACGCTTTCCGACTACGAGCAGAGTAATTTTTGGGCACCAATTATCGCCTTTTCCACCTCTTGCACCTGCCGCCCTACAATCAGCTCTGATGAGAGGAATTTCATCGTTGACAACCATTCCATACTGGCTTTCGCTCACACCATCGCGATAGAAGAGTATATGTTCTGGTAGAGCATCATTCACTCTTCTGTATTTGACAAGACGTTCTCCAATCATGTCGGCTAGGTCTGCGATCGACTATATTCTCTAAGTTAGGACTCAAGAGAAAAAGTGTATATGGCAGATGCCACTTACCTCAGTGTTTTTTTCTTGGAGGCGAGCGGATGCAAAGTATTTAGAGCATAGCTGATCACAGGTAGCTACAACCCCTGCCATTGAAGGGCACGTCGCATCCCTACCTTTACCAGCATGCGAAACATCCGCTCCAACGATCATCGTGTTTGCCTTCGCACCAGCCCAGAAGATTCTTTGGCCTGCCCCGTCGTTAAGGAAATGGCTAATACCTCCTAATTTGAAATTTATCTTGAGACTGATCAAAAATTAGCATCGCCATTAGTATTGAATTAATTTGGTAGAGACAGACCTGATGTTAGAAATAACTCCAATGTCCGATTGAATTCTATGATTGGATTTCTTGCCTTTGGTAAGCACCTCTTCGGTGATGCAAATTGTCGGGATACCAGCGACACAGTCACCCCACCACTTTATATTTGCATAGGTACGTATATCCTTGTCGGGGACTACTACGAGAAGCAGTCTCGGGTTTCTGCCACGATTTTTGGAACGTAAAACTCCTAGGGCTGCATCAAGTGCAGTACAAAAGTTCACCCTATTTCGCGAGAACGCGGCGTTGGAGATACTTTCACTGCCTGTAATTGTGACACCATAGTCTCCAATTTTCCTTTTGAGATCTTGGGCAAACTTCCTCACTTGATCTTTACTAGCATTATCGTCGGTGTTGAGCAGAATGATATTCAGATTAGAAATCGAATTTCCAGTGTTAGCAAACTGGAAGATGCGATTGTTGTTCTTGAGCATCCAGGAAGATTTGTTCCCTGGTTGCATAGATATGTCAAACAGAGAACCTCAGTCAAATTCCAGTATGGGCTGACGAAGGTATTTAGGAACGACCTCTACAAATTCACCATGAATACTGAGGCCGAATTGCTATATTTGTTAGTGACTATGGTATCCACTGACATTTCTCTACTTACCGAGAAAGAACCCGTGGTGGCTGGGATTCCTAGAGACGGCAATGCCCCTCTCAAAATTAATCTCTTGTTATTTTCAGGCTCATTCTGAGCAATCTTTATTATTTGGCTGCCTAACCGTTCCGGAAGTTGCTTCTTGAATATTTGTCCCGCAACGATCCGCAGGTTATCGGCCGGGTACCATTTCGGGTCGGTTGCTGTTCCCATATTCAAGCAGCAGGTAGAGGGATTGAATCTCAGCAAGTGATATTCTGTATGATTTAGCAAAACTTCTGTGTAGCGAACCGCTAAGAGGGTTAACTTACTACTTCTCATGTGATTATAAACAGAGGTCATCTGTCCCGGAGCCCCATTGGCATCCGTAGGCGTGAAAGTGACTTGATTAACATTTAGAGTATGGACATCACGAATGACTCTCGTTTTAGGATTCGCACCATCACCGCTAAAAGTGACTCGAAGGCCTATGAGGTCATTTTGTTCATTGAATGGCGGAATTTCTTGTTCCCAACGCAATATGATCCAAGTACTTAATACTTCTGGAGGGAAGAAGGCTGAGGTTACAGTGTTGACATTCAACAGCACCGACCCAATGGCTGGTCGCATCGATGTATAAAAGCCAGTTCTAATTAGGAATATTGGATCACCCTTCAATGGAACCGTATGGGAAGGAATTACACCCCCAACACTAGGATAGAATCTATTTCCCACCCGGAATCCATCAAAAATTGGTCCATTCTGTGGATTGTAGCCGTTAATTCTGGACCACGAGATAATATTCAGCATCCTAAGATCCGCATCTGGTACGAATGACGAATTACTCGAAGACAAATGTGAGTCTAAGGCACTTCTTTGGAAAGGGCCTTCGTAAATGATCAAGCTTCGCATTGGAACCCAGGTTTGATTTCGACCAGGACGCTGATGAAGAACTTCGACAGTCGCTCCTGGTGCATCAGTTAAGTCTGGATAAAGTTTTCCGAAGGAGACAATGTACTCCGAATAGTCTGAAACCCAAATTCCCGAAGGAGGGACTTGTTGGAGTAGCTCTTTGACCAGAGTACGACGAAGTTCACGCTTGACAAAGTCTTTGAGATTGATTTTATCAAGGTGAATCCTGTATCTTCGCAGATCAAAATCGGAGTTGAAGGTAACTTTGAAGTAGTTGGCCTGAACAGGGGCAGGTAAATTGGCGCCTATATTTTCAACGGCTGTCGCCTGACGGTGAACCAATTTTTGAAAACCACTTGCCCGATTCTCTTCTTCGACTTCTTTTGCTGTCTTTTCTGGTGGGATGAAATTTGCGACGAGTTTGACCGAGCCTGGTGGGAGAGGTTGAGCTTGATTTGGATGAGTTTGAACTTGTGGTACAGAGGTTGCTGCCGAGGGGACGCTTTGCGAAGGGCCTGCAGATGAAATCGACGGGACTGCATGTTTCTGATTCCTTGGGGGATTTTGTCTCATGAATAGTTCATACCTTTCTCTCGTATACTGCTTAGGGTCAGGAACGATTTTGAAAGAACAAACTTTGTGATCATGGAGGTGTCCGCAAATGCTACAAATTTTATGTTGGTTGCTACTCAACTTGGGACAGAGAGAACATGAATGACTGGGATTAAAACAAATATCACAGACTTGGTCTTTCCAAAAGGGCCACTTTTTCTGGCAAGTATGTGTTTTGTGCTGAGTGTTCTCTGGTGCGTTGAGGCATTTTGAGCACTTACGCCCTTCTGAAGACATCTTCCGCAAGCCTGAGATCCTCTGAGAAGTTGACTTACTTTCAAGGAAGCAAAGTAATCTGGTTTAATCGATGCTCAGATCAATACTCAGACTTTTTCCCACTATTTATACTTCAGTTCCTTACAGTGATTTGATAAGATGCCAGATCTGCTGAGCTGCTGTCGGAAGTCTACTGCTTCACAAGCAAAGCAGTTTGATATGTCACTTACCAATTCCTTACGAAAGGTAGGATACGGCAAACAAGATTGCTTTGAATCTGATGGGTAAAACTTCAAGTCGGTCACATGAGTGTGGTATACTTAACTTCAAAGTCGATTAAAAGCAATAATAAATGAAGACATCAAAAGATCGAGATGCAAACTTGATACGATTTCTTTGCGAGTTTGCAGTTGGAGATAATCGAGATAAGATCCCATGATGTTCAAACTGACTGAAGAGTATGGACATCATAATTTGCTACTTTCTAATAATAAGAGTCCAGACCAGTAGAATGCATGCAATCTTGGTTATGTAGATTGAATTGTCTAAAGGTTGAATCTAACTATGAAGTGGAAGTGATACGTGCAGCGCTAGCGCATGTGCCGTGTCCTTCCAACACTACTTTTAATTTGAGGATTTGACAAACCAGCAGTACATTCAATCTACACCCCGTCAAGTTATACAATATTCCGAGCTGCAATCAAACATCAAAAGTGTTTGAATGTCTAAAAGCAATCAAAAATCTGGAAATATTTACATCTTTCAATCGGATTCAATCTTTTCAATATTTTGAATATTATAATCAGTATGAGGATTTGACAATGTTCATTGTTGGATTGCAGTCTGAACTATTGAATACTCTGAGACTAGTCTTGAGATGCTTTAATATATCCATATATCAAATTTATACAATATCACAGCTCTCACCAAGAACTTTACCAACATCGCAATATACTTTCAAAATAGAAGGTCACTTGTCGCAACTCGTATATGAAATGTCATATTGCAGTTTCACCCATACTCCCATGATTGCCAGGCAAAGACTATTGTTGAAGCACGTATTCTGTTAAAACCCAGTAGGCTGGAGAATAACTTCTCAAACTTAAATCAAATACTAATATAAACTGCAAGATTCGCCCCACGCAACACACTAACTCATAGCATGAGCTAGCAATCAAAAATTATCCACCAAGTTTCTAACAAAGAACTGAAACAATCAAAAAATCCACAACTAGTATAAGAAATCAAATCTGAAAGTACAACATTTCAGGAAGAAGACATACATCCTTTTGTAAATTACAAGTAGAACATGATGTTGTTCAGATTAGAGTGCCAGGGATTAGCTTGTTTAGATCCAGGGCGAATCCACGCCTGCTGTGTGCTGTGATAGTGAGCCAGTGGGTCTTTGCTCTTTTGAATCTGAGCCTGAGTACGACGAAATCTTCTATCTAGCGCAGGCTTCATATAGCACCGGAGCCGGTCGCAAAGGATATCGGCATATCTTGGAGGAACGCAGACAAATAATCCCTTCGTTGAGCGAGAACCCACAAAACATAATTTATGTGTCTGGAAAAAGAGTTAGCGTGGGTAATTTCAGCAAGATACCATATCTTACCACTTTTTGTAATTGGCCCAAAGTCAATTCGCATTGATTAGCAATGACAGTATAATGCGCCGACCGTGCTATGCCCAGTGGAGAATCATGGCTTTGAAGAAAGAAGCTCATTTGATTCTGATTCGTGATGTCCTTGTCAACCATCAGGCCTCCATCTATATTCTTGGTACTTTTGTTCGACTTGATCGGAAAGAAACGGGTATGGTGGCGCTTCGTGACGACTAGCAACGTAATACGAATATCAGGCTTTCCTTGCTTCTTCGTAAATTTCTTACAAGCCTTGTCGATTTGTGGAAGCTCTTGCGTAAGTACCATGCCAAATTGACTCTCGCTAACGCCATCTCGGTAAAATAGAATATTTAAGGGAAGTTCTCCTGCATTTTTTTCTTGATAAAGCTGTAGTCTCTCTTTGACCATGCCGCCTAGATCTGAGATGAACTATGAGAAACCTGCTAGTAGAAATTCAAAAGCAAATTTTCCAATGAGTAATGATATACTGAGTACCTCTTCATTGTTTGCCTGAAGGCGAGCAGATGTAGCAAAGTGACAGAATTTGTGATTAAAGGAGGCGACTATGCCGGCCATAGATGGGCATTCAGGATCCAACCCCTTGCCAGGATGACTAACATCAGCACCGACAATCATGAGGGAATCATTTCGGATAGACTCGATGAGTTCTAATGGCTCTTCGACGTCACCAATAATATGGTTTGTACCACCAAGCTTGAAATTAGCTCTGAGGCTAGGTTACACGTTAGTCAAAATTTGCACAGGCATTACATAAATGTCTTGATGGACATACCTCAAGTTTTCTAGAATACCAGAACATGTGTTTGCCACCGCTGATGGGCAAATAAAAATCGTTGCTATTCCAAGATTGCAATCTCCCCACCATTTGATATCAGAGTATATTGCGGCGTCTGTATCGGGTAATATCACAAATGCTAGACGAGGCTTATTGCCTCTCTTCAAGCAAGTAGTTAAAAGCTCATTGAATAGTTATCGTCTCTCGGCCGCGAAATTCAAAGGCCTATTTATTGTCTTTCTTTACTTTTGGTCAGGCAACGGTGCGTACGTTCCCCTTGAAAAGTTGCGTCTGAAGGCCATGTCTTTTCAGTTGAGTTGCGAGAGCCTTGGCGAACTTCAAAACATTCTCTGTCAGATCTCCAGCAATCTTGTCAGCTCTAGTCACATGAATAATCCTAAGCTCAGGATAATTTCCGGCCACATTGAAATCTTTCACATCGCTCAGGTTCCAGGAGGCGCTGATAAGTCTTTTAGTTATCCCGGGTTTGAATGTCAAAGACAGGTGGGCCAAATGTCTCGAGGATATATTTACGAGCTCTTTTCCCACGGTCAAACCATATTTCTGTACGGGCTAATCTACAGCTTTCCAACAAAATTTCTCGTAGTTCACCTCATATCGAGATTTTCATGGCACAATCTGAGAAACCGGGGGTTTAATGCCCAGCGGTATGAGAGCTGTGTTCATGATCTCTTGTTGATTTTGAAATGTCGTTTTCTTGGCGAATCCTAAAATTTGCGCAGTGAAAGAATTGTCTAATTTTCCATGGACTGTTTGCTACTCGCAGATCCATCGATGATCTGCTGGCAATAGTTTTGGATGAGAACTATTTCCAACTTTGACACAAGAAGCAGTCTTGTTGAATGTACGAGCGGAACCAGGGTAGCCTAGATTATAGGTTAATAGGCTACCGCATCTTCTTATGAAAATTTCTACTTACAGCTTTGCATGTCTTTTCAAACGGATTTTGGAGAACCATCTTGAGATAATACTTCCGAATTCGCCTTGTCAACACATAAATCATGCACATTCGAGATGACATATTTTCTGGGAACTTTATCCAAATCGAAAGTTACTTGTAGTCCCTTGATTTCCATTTTTCCAGTTCGCGGAGCAACACCGGTATAGCTAGACGAATGTCCCCAGCGCGCATCCAACCAAGTTTGCAACTTCATCTTGAAAGGGAAAAAAGCCGTTGTTGTTGTATTTAAATTGAGAAGTATGGATCCGTGGCCAGGACGCATGGACGTGAAGAATCCCATATGTAAATCGTACACATAATGCCGAGGAAGCATGGAACTAGTGTTAGATTGATTGACAACCCGTCGAGGGTTGCAATGGGGATAAAGATTTTTTCCAACTCGACCTCCTTTGAAGGAAGAACTGTCTATTATCTTCCATGAGATGAGGTTCAGGGTTCTAAGGTCCTCAAGAGGCAGGTAGTTTCCGTTCCGGCCTGAAAGACTCGTGTCTGATAACTGCTGAGTTGAAGTTGTTCTTGCTCGCAAATAATTTCCCAGAGAATCTACATCGAATAACCCTTCAAAGTACAGAGTACTAGTCATTTTTATTGTTTGCTTTCGATCATCGAGTTGGATAGTTTGCTCGTGTCCAATGGATATGGCAGATCCCGCCTCGTCCGAGCATTCGCGGTAAAGAGGATCAGTGGAAATGATACAAGAGTAGTAGTCGGATGTCCATGAGGTGCTTTGAGGCTTGTGTTGCTTGAAGATCTCCTAAATTAGGTCTCTGAAGTCTTCTCGATTTCGTGATGGTGACTGAAGCTTGCCAAACACAATTTTGTGTCTGAGTATTCTGATTTTTTTGTCGACGAGTTCCTGAAATGGTCGCACACGGAAATAGTTTGCTTGTATAAACTCATTTCCTTCTGGCCCCTCCTCCGAAGCTTTTGGTAAGTCCAGGCTCTGGATCGCATCATTTCGAATCTTTTGCTCTGCTTGAGAGAGCCGCGGAGCCTCTTGAGTGTTTGAGAGTCTTACTCTAAACAAACCATTGTTTTCAGACCCTGCACTCTTAAAGATTGCCATTTTCGCCTTGATAGTCTGAGAGGAAGTAGGTAAGTAAGGGAATTGAAAGTGATTCGGTATTAGAAGGAATTAATGTGAGCAAGTGCTTACTTATAATCCTTTCTCACCAACGGTCATCGCTTGCGCATCTTGCAAAAAGCAAAGGTATTATGACTCTCCGCTGGAAACCTGGAAGCAGTTTTTGCGATGGGTTCACAGAGAGTGAAAGTGGAAGCAATCAAGAAGATTCTCGAAATCGCTGACTGAGAAATGTTTGGAGCGTAAAAGGTGAACAATTCCCGTCATAATGAATCGACAAACCAGACATACAAAGTAACAAAAGTGATTGAGTACCTAGTATCGTTCATCACAAATAGCTTGCTATCGAACGATAGATTGCATACATAAACGTCGAGTCCAATAATCAACGTGTTTGCTTTGAAATCGACTTGAAAGATGTTTTATCCTGCTTGGCTCAAGGAATTGATCGATAGTTCCTAGTTCAACATCTAATTTGACATGGGCCAAGAACGTCAGCCAAGATGTGAAGGCTCTTGAGTAATAATTGCGCTGCTGGCATTGCGATCGGGAAACCGATATTTCGCCGAGTTTCCTATATGGCGTAAGGTTACACGACGAAGCTAGAGCCTACGTATAGGTAGACAACCACTCAAAACTCCCCAATCATCCACTACTACCTATAGATATAATGATGGTTGCTTGAGCTCATCGATTGATAATTGGCAAAAATCCTCGAATTTTGAGAAATTCCCGATATTCATCTCAATCTACGTTTCTGATCAACATCACAAAATACATGTCATTTGGCGTTTATTGTGGTGGTCACATGCTAACTCTAGATAACGTTAACCGCCAGATCAAAGTTTGTTGTATCAAGGTCAAGGGTAATCTACAACTACCTTCCGAGCCTTGAGGATGGCGACCACCATTAAACAACACGACGTTCACTCCCTTGCGTATGGCGGCTATGACACCGAGGCGAACTACCCACACTTTGAGTTTGCAAAAATTGAAAATCCTTCGACGACTGCTCATGGGGGATCATTTATCAATTTTAAGCCAGAAGAAATCCATGCATGGGCGTCTGGCAAAACAACAACAGCAGCCAAAGGCAGTGATCGCAGCAGACTCTACAAGGATATCGTCAATCCCTACGAGATCCGTGTGCTTGAAATTAAGCCGGGGCATAGAAATGAAAAGCTATGTGGTTCTTTGCATCATTGTTCAGTCGAGTTTGAGTACGAGACTGTTGTGGACCAGTTTGAAGTTCACAGGACGGCATTCACAACGCATGCGCTTTCTGTGGAAAATCTAACAACACCAATTTGGTATACAGCACTAAGTTATACCTGGGGCTCATCTAGTATGGATGGAATTATTGAATGTGATGGGCACGAGAAAGCGATCACAACTTCCCTCGAGATAGCACTGCGAAACATGCGGGAGGAAGATCATCCCATCGCCATGTGGATTGATCAGATTTGTATAAATCAAGAAGATAATAAAGAAAAGGAAATGCAGATTCCGCTAATGGCAAGAATCTATAAGCATGCATTTAACACGGTGATCTGGCTAGGGCGAGGTGAGCCTGTTTACGACTCTGCAATACAGCTCCTCAAAGATATCAATGTCAAATTGCTGTTTATTCAATTAAAAATTGATCCCGAAAATCTCGAGAGAATGCAACTGCCAAGATCCGAATCGAAGATCTGGCATGCTCTCTGGAAATTTCTCTCGCACCCATGGTTTACGCGGCTCTGGATTATTCAAGAAGTAATGCTCTCTAACAACCCATGGATCATGTGTGGCGACGAGCTACTTTTGTGGGACGAATTCTCAAGAGCTGTGAACCACCTGTCGACGTGTGGAATACTTCAATGGCTACAGCTCAAATTTGCTAACGTTGAGGACTCAAATCAAGTAAGGGATATCAGCCAAACTGTACTAGGGCTGGCTAGTCAACGCGAACATTATCGTAGCACTGGCTATGGGACACATATCTTTGATAATCTTGTAAGCACTCGAGGGGGTCAGTGTTTTGATCCACGAGATAAGATTTATGGGCTTCTTGGGATATGCAGTGATGCAGACGAGTTTCACGTCAGGTACACGGATTTTACAGTGAACAAACTTTACCACGACGTAGCAATTAACGCGTTGACCAAAGACATACAGATTTTGACTCCAAGCCTTGTTTTCAAATCCATAGACCATGAGTCTCTTGACCTACCCTCCTGGGTGCCTGACTGGAGAAAGCATCGAGAAACAAATGAACTTGGGACTTATAATGCCAGCGGATCCTTCAAGTTTAAATTGAATAAATTATATGTCAAAATCAACAATGAATCTAGGAATGAGCTCCAAATACGAGGGATCCCATTTGACTCTCTAATAAGGACCGGCGCAACGATCACACATCCAAATCTCACTTATCTCGATCCACACACCAACAACAACACGCTTTTGGAACTCTGGACTTTCGTCTCAAAATCAAAACATTATCCGACTTCTCACACAGTCTTTCATGCTTTTTGGCAAACCCTCGTAGGAAGTAAAACCGACTCTGGAAGACTTCCATGTCCAGCTTCCTTCGCAGAAATAATAAGTCTTCTCCTCGATGCATCCACGGGCCAGTCTCCATCGCTGGCAGGGCAAACCTATTCCCTGCGACAACAAAAGCCCCCCGGAAAGGGCAGGCTCGAACTAGCTAACCTCGCACAAAGAGTACCAGGGCAAACATTTCAGGAGTTGCGCGAGGCCATGAAATTTGTGCTCAAGCATCGTAGGTGGGGGATCACGAGAAAGGGGTATTTTGGTCTATTCCCTCTTTATGCAGAAGAGGGTGATATGGTATATGTGATGGATGGTTGTGATGTCCCATATCTGCTAAGACAGGTTGATGGGGAGGGTAGGTTCAGGTTAGTTGGTGAATGCTACGTTTTTGGGATAATGGATGGAGAGGCTGTTGAGGGAGAGGGATTTGCTTTTGAGGAAATTATTTTGGTTTAGATCTGAGATTGAAATGGTTATAGTCGTTAAAATTGGTATTTTCCTCGATCTTCTATTCCTAATTTCATCTCAAAATCAACCCGCTTGAAAGTTTTTGACAAAATCTGTAAAGCCCTGTGGTTATTTGCAGCCAGTAAGCACAATTTCTAGAGTTTCAATATCTACGCTAACTTATAATTCCAAGATTAAGGGTCTATATGAATTTTATGGAATGAGTTTTAATTCTCCTAATCTCATTATATAGCATCCCTTGAGCAAGAAAATTCAGAAAGATACGTAGATACGTAGTAGTGGTCTGTTAAGCCTATCAATATAAAACTCGCATCCCGAAATGAATCAATCTCCTCGAAAAGAAAACGCGCGCTATCCTTCGCTCGTATATTTTTCCTCTCTCCTGTCCCTGCTCAAATGGATAGTCTGCTAGCCACCGTTAACATACTGTACACCCGCAAGATCGCAAGGTCCAACAGATCTCACACTGAAGAAGCCGCCTGTGTCTTCTAAATCAAGTCGCTCCTGCGATTCAACGCCGGAGGGGCAGTTGGGTGGTGGATTTGGAATGCCTGATACGGCAGGTCCATCGCTAAGATAGATGTAACAGAATGCCACTTGATTTGGATCGGGACCTGCGAATGAGAAAGCGACACAGTCATTTGTTACCCAGCAGTTCCTACAACAATCAGCCTTCGTTAATTGCCCGACAAAGTCTTCGATGAATGACGGTCCATCGGAAATGAAAGAGTATGGACCGGGGATTGGCATTTGATCACAATAATCTGGAGGTGTTGGAGTTTCTGTGACAATAACAGTAGTGGTTTTGGTGGCAGTTGTGGTAGTGGAGATTGTGTTGGTCAGCGTTTGAATCTCCGTGATGGTGTTGATGGCTGTTGTAGTGACCTGGTTCATTTCGAGTTAGTTAACCTTCAAGAACAACTTTCTTTTCCACGGATACCAAGTTTTCCGAAGTACGGATAAATGAAGAAGATATCTTATACAGAATGGAAAGCTTACTGTGACAAAGGTGACTGTTTGAACTTGAGAAGTGACCGCAGGTGGCGTGGAAGTTGCGGTGGTCGTTTGTCGTATGGTGGATGTTACGGTGGTGCTAGGAGTTGGCAATGATAGACAACTGCAAGCAGAGGATATCTTAGAAGCTGCAAATATACTCAGATATGGAGGAATTGACGGTAAGTCTCGAGCGCCAAGTTGTGCATCGTTGATCAATGGCTCTGGTGATCTCTTTACGGTGACTCCTGTTGTGGTTGATGTTATAGTGATCGTATTAGTAGCCGTGAGTGTCTGAGTTGTATCGACTGTAGAGGTTGCAGTGGCCAGAGTGGTACTGAGCTGTGATAGGAAAGATATCAGCAGGTGGGCTCTATGCAATTAAGAAGAGAGAATAGTTGTTTTGAGGCACAAAACATCTTTCAGTAGAAGAGATAGGTGAAAGAATGCTATGCCAAGTCTGGGTGAAGGATTACTAACAGACGTCAAAGTTCGAGTTCTGTGAATACCGGTTAGCAAGAGGTGTTTGAATTGAAAAATGACTGCACTCACTCGGTACCAGTCACCTTAGTTGTTGTTACAGTAGCTGGAGGTAACGTCTGAGTAGTAGTAGTTTGCTTGGTGGTTGTCGTGCGGATAGTTGAGGTTTGGATCCCAAGATAAGCTGAGCAGAACGCTTCACCGTGATTCAATGTGATAAGATTGATGATGATAGTTTGAGCTAAGCAGACTAAATCGCGTTTCTCATCTAGCAGAGGTGATGACAAACCGATTGATGCGCTAAGAGCTGCAGTAGCAGCGAGGATGTTGGAGAACTTCATGATATCTTGACTCTTGAGTCTCACGATTATCGGGGGCTATATCAACCAAATATGAAGAAGATGAGAAGGTAAGAGAGTGCTGAGATATATAATCCGGGAAAGAGGATCATTTTATAGACCAACGAGACAGGTAATCTTCGCCGAACCAAGAGGGTATTTACACAGCGGCAATCTCGTCGTCGAAATAAATGGTATAGATAATACCAGTCTTCCAATTGTACTATGCGCCTGGAAACATCATGGCTCCTATCAGAGTACTCGTTCTGAGAGGACAAAGCCTGTTGGCTTGAAGGCGTAAAGTCATCTATCCAACTCAGCTCGAGCAATCCATGTTCATAGCTCATTGAGACCGACAAAATGGAGCATTTCAAGCCATGTTATTGTTGGCAAACATAGCGGCCCAGGAATTGTCACAGCGAGAAGAGAATGCTGAGTGACCACGGTAGAGGTCTTGCACATTACGAAGCTTGATAGGCTCGCTTCACAAAAACGACGAGCGGCAGGTGCGCCGAGCAGGTCCAGAGATTTGTTGGAAATTTTAGATCAATACCAGCGAGAAAGACGGCATGCCATTGAAACTGTCAATCTCCCTTTCTATTGGAGCGTCTTGTTTCTTTGATTCCTTCTTTGAGGTCGTCTGCATTTCAAGAAGCATTACTTCCTCCTATTGCATAAGAATTTCAGCCAGAGCGTGACGAAAACCATCATCGCAAGCTGAATATGAGAGAAGGAGTAGCGAATTGGTGGTTCCCCATCACCTAAGACACTGCAACTGACAGTGCACCATGTTAAAAGCCAAGTATAGTCTCTCGGCTCACGGTTCAATCGAGCTGATACTGCCTTAGCGCATGTACGCAGATCCCGAAGATGAACACAATCAAGCGCCAAGCGGTATCGAAATCCTTCGGAAAAATTCTCATTTGATCTGCAAAAAGACAACATGTAAAATGGTTGAGCAGGTGGCTGATAGCCTACCATTGATACGTCACAGATTTTTCAACAACTTGGAGAGAAAATGGCAATGAGCCACTTTGGCAATTGATTGTCTGATTTGAGCGTTTGAGGCTTGAAATTGGAGGCTCAAAATTTGAAGCCCATCCAAGAGAAAAGGCTACGTTTTATTGCACATATTGAATGTTTCACAGCCCCTCGATTTAATCAATGGCAATATTTGTGTCAACCACTAGTCCAGATGGTTGATTTTAATTACCACTCTAGATATTACGGCCATTATCTATCGCCAGATGTAACCCCCACGTCGTATTGAATTTTCACAACAACACCAACAAAAATATCTACTCCCATCCTCTGCGGTATGTGTTAAACGTTTTCTGACATGCTGCAATCATGCGACCAGATTGAGTGCGGGGCAAAGCCCTTTTTGAATATACATGACATAAC
Source organism: Botrytis hyacinthi (assembly GCA_004786245.1). NCBI lineage: Eukaryota > Fungi > Ascomycota > Leotiomycetes > Helotiales > Sclerotiniaceae > Botrytis > Botrytis hyacinthi. The sequence goes on along the minus strand of PQXK01000154.1, from coordinate 2,710 downwards.
AAATTTGTCCGATGATACAGAGCTGGGGAGAATATCAATGAATCAATAGTGCTTGATGGCTGTGAAACCACGGAGATTAATTGATGACATCATATGATACATCAAATTAGGTTTAGGTTGTTCTTGACTACGGCCTGAACGGCTGATGTAAGTCTCAAGGCTACTGAATCAGCTCGAGGGCGTTGAATCGACAAGTACATATACAAATCGTATCCAATCAGCTATACTCAGTTGATCAATTGAAATCACAATCTATGTTGCATTGCCGATATGTTTTCTTTACCGTACAACCCTCGGTTGAATACAAGCTTTTCTAGCATCCAGAATCACCATGAAATTTATTCTCTGATTGCTGACTGGTTACCACATTGACACAGGTTTTCAGCCACGATGCTGCAGCCTCTGTTTGGCAACTTATTCTAGATGAGATGTCTTGGTACAGAATCTGGATCTAACCAAATATGATGAAGTTGAGCGAAACCACATGAACGTCGCATTCGTTTGCGGAAAGAGTTATAGAGACGTTGAATCAATCTTCCCACCCGCACTCCGCATTGTCTTTAGTTACTAGATTAAGCCCACGCGAATTAATCATCTTATACCAATACTCAGATAGATAGCGGTCTTGGACCATCGGATGGACTTTTTAGAATTCTCGTTGCGGGAAAGGTGACAAAGCATTGATGGGGCTTTTTCTCTCTCAGCCAAGTGAGTGGCCACGATGCGTAAGACATAGTAAGACAGACAAGGAACAGAATTTTTACTTAGTCTCATTAACCAGCCAGTCGGAGTTCTACCAGCTCTTGAGTAGTGATAGTTCGTGAAAATTTTCAGATTCTTTCAAGGTACACTTGGCTGCTAACCGCTACTTGCTAATCTGGTTAGCAAATTCGTCTAGATAATATCTAGCTTTCTTCGAGCCTTGTAGTAGAAATAGATCAAATTATAAGATAAATTACATGCAAAATTCTTCTATACTTATACATGAAGATGACGTGAACCAAAGCGTCAAATTTGATGCAGTCACGTGGTAAAGATCGTAAAACTTTGGGGATTGAATCGTTTTCAATGACGCGGTAGAGTTTCGATGAGAAGCTGGTATATTCGAGGATATTTCATATCCTCACTCAATTCAACCTAATCAGGTTGCATACTCATTGTGCCCGGGAACTTCCAGTCTTGAGACTTAATCCCATCTTGTTTTTCATTTTCGTATAGAAGCGAAACAGGCTTGGTTGTGTCACAGTGTGGAAGCGCGGAGTATCAGGAAACGGGATGTTACTAGCTATAGCAGAGTATAGGTCTCGGAAGTGCGACGAGGCTTCAATAAGTATAAGCTTCCAGAGAAAAATAGAGTCAAAGTGTAAGCCTACGCTTTCTGGGGTAGAGTGGTGTATTGATGCGAGCGCAGGCTCTTAGGGATCTGTACTTTGAAAGCCTAGGGGGAGCTTGAAGTAACAATGCTTAATCAAGCCGGAATAAGCTGTATTACAACAATGGAACTCGGCGTACCACGGCATCGGGACTACGAGTATCACGGCATGAGAATAAATGCAATATACTATAATCACGAGAAACGAGTATCAGGCGACAGGAGCTAGAAGGTAAGGGGGAACAGCAACCATGAATCCATTCGTAGTGACAAGTTACATTTTTGAAAAACAGGAAAGTTATACACCTGGTATACCTTGTATACAGGGAAGATAATATGAACTCGATCGCAATAATTTAGTGCCACAGTAAACTGTGCATTGAAGCAGAAAAGCAGAACCTCAAGGAAAGCAGCCGTCTGCGATGACGGAGCCCGTGGTCAGCTCAGGGCAATAGTGTTGTCGATTCAGAGTTGAGCTGGACTCGACCATTTGCGCACAGCCTAACTCTACGATAGAGACTGACATACTCTTTCAAGTTTGAAAGCGGATCGTCAGGATACAGATCCGGTTCTAGGGCAATCGTAAATTAACGAGATACTCAATCAAATCTTCTGAATTATCCTCTTTCGCCCTGAAGTATGAAGTATTAAGAAACGACGTTGAGAACTCCATCAACGCGATGTTCAGAATCTTGCGAGTTTGTTGTCAGACTGATTCGAGATCTGCTCATTGAGGCCTACTGAGTCTCTTTGATACAAACAATCTCTTAAGCAAAGTTCTCGGCGCTGCGTATAAGAGTGACTAACTTCTCCATAGATTGCATCATGTTAGACTAGTAAAGGAATACAGTTGTCAGATCCACGGCACCTGGCCGTCAGACCAAGCAACAGCACCATAAAGGTTTACTTGGTTTGCCCATCCCTCAAGAGCAAGATCTGGTTCTCATCGATACGTGATCGCAATTTTAACATGGCGATTCCAAAGCTGGCTAATCAAAGCTGTGGGTAACACAGATACTGTTGCATGCCTTCTTTTGATATCATCTTGATGCTGTTAAAGATGTCTATCACACGGAGCTGTCGCGGTATTTTTCTCGATGATGTGTTAGGACGCGTCTGTCTGACGTCGATAAGGCTCGACAAGAGCAAAAGCGGGGTCTTCCATAGCATAGCATTAACCGATATCCCTACATCGTGCACGTCCCTGTATCATGCACGTTTTTAAACTCACTCTACAATAACTTCAATATTTAATAATAAATGCATTCAATAAGATATAAAGCTATAAGTTGTTTAAGAGTATAATAAGATATAATAGATTAGAAAAGAAGATTTAAA